>CM038682.1:507483487-507709629 GCA_021605205.1 Aegilops longissima | reverse complement strand
ACGCGGGCAGCGGGCCAAAAGCGGAAATTGGTGGCGGAGGCAGGCAAGCAGTAAAAGCGTGGTGGCGAGGTTGGGTCACAGTGGTACTGCCAGGACTCTGGGCCTTGAGCTGCAGACCTTGCATGAGGCGGCAGCCTGTTGGCAAGCTGGTGGTCGTGAGCGTCTGCAGCTGAAGGCGAGCCGTGGCGAGGAAGGCGTGTGCGATTTAGGAGGCAGCCATGTTGAGAGGCAATGCGCGTGCTAGGTCGAGGCGAAGTAGAGGCGCGGTGTGGCCTCGCCTGCAGCCTTGAGCTGAGCAGGAACGAGGAGCGGAGGCTGGGGCCTCACCGTGATCTTGTGGGGAGAACCAGAGACAGCATGAGAGAGGCAGAGGCCAGACGGCCTTGATGGCCGAGTGGAGGCCGGCGAGGAGGTCCCGTGAGATCCCGAGGCTCGAGGCGGCAATGGCAATGTCGGGTCAGTCGTGCCCCGATCCGATCTGGATCGGGGAGGAGTGGGGCAGTGGGGAGGGAAGTGGTGTCGGTGGGGGTTAGGGTTTGAGTGCCACATAGGTGTTATAGGCGGGGGAGGAAGTGGGCGGCACTGCGAACTGTGGCTGGAGTCGAGGCCCTAGTTGGCTGGGGGTTTTATTTTATTTTTCTTTGTGTTTGCTTTTCTTTCATTTATTTACCTTTTCTATTTTATTTAATTTAGGGCATTTAAGCATTATATAAAATTGTGTCTTCTTCACCATAATTATCTATGTCATATTTATTACAAATCGAACATTTTTGTTTTAACGTTTGAAAACTTTTATTATTTACCAAATTTTGAATTTGAATTTTGGACGAGTTTGATCTAATGATAGATGCTTAGCATTAACAGTGATGTGGCATCATTAGCGTGGGATTACCGTAGCATGATTATCCTGGCATTACAAATCTCCTCCACTAAAGAAATCTCGTCCAGGATTTAAGAGAATGATATAAGGGGAAAGGTGCAGTTCTGAGAAATTCTAACAGATCTACTCAATCTTGATTGCTCTTCTCGAAGAGATCGATCCATTACATTGATGTCTTCATTCCTTCTAGTCATCATTATGAAGTAGTCACCCTTTCTTGAGGGGTTCCTTGTACTTACGGATAGGTAGCAGGCGAGATCGACAATGACGAGAATGCTATAAGGTAATAATCTAGGATTAACCAATGAATGAGCATATGAGTACCTCTCGATTTGAACAATTTAAAACACATCGAGAGTAAAGTTTGAAAGAGTACCATAAGAAGTCTCAGCGGATAGACAATGCGTTCATTGCGGAAGCGAGAGTGTGAGGGGTTTAGAGCAGCAGGGAATAAGTATTGTGTTTCATAGCAGAGATTTGATGATCTCTCGAGAAGGTAGCTCATGAATTACATCTGAGGCCACAGCGAGGACAATCTTGGGAACAAGGAGTGCAAGAGAGTCGGGGTTTCGATCTGCGTGGGAACTGTGGGTTATGGGCCCACCATGTGGGCTAAAAAGTAGAGACGAGCGGTGATGTCTTGCGATCATGTAAGCAAGGCATGTCGAGATGATGAGTTTATGGGATATGTAAATAAACAACATTGAGTACCAAGGCGAGGGGCCAGAGAACCATTCTCCTTCTCGTTGAGCAAGGCGGACCAATAGGAAAAGTTCTGATCCATCAGTGGTTCGGAATGTCATCAACAATAATGACAGGTCTTCTTGTGAGAGTTGTACACGAGTGTTTGCACAAGTAAGGAATTATTACCGCTTATATCCTATAGATCATAGAAAGAGGTTTAAACAAACCAATGGAAAGGAAAAAGTGTCTATCAGATTTAATAGAACAATGGAAAGAAAATTGTGTTTTAAACACATAATTGAGAGTATATCCTTCCCAAGGACAAGCGAGCATGATATCCATGACGGGGATATAACGTGAAAACCCTTTAGGTTAGGGGAGGAAGTTCATGACATTACCCAAACTAGCGGTGTTTGGATACTTGATAAGAGAAAATTTAGCATTTTGCTTCAAATGTTCTTATTGATGATAGGAGTACCATACATGCTTGAGATAGCATTGACATGGTCTTCAAACAAGAGTGGGACTTTGGATACAAAGGATCCATCGGAAACAACTTATAGAATAAGTCTTACAATTTCCTCATGGAAGAATGGATAATCTTGCTAAAAGGAATCTATAACAATAGGGCCTCCGACCAGTGTACTAGGCACGCACACTGGCCTACCGAGATCACATAAAGACCATTGTTATATCTCTTGGAAATATATTCCAACCATCATATCGGCCAGAGATTCGAGATCTGGTTGGTGTCGAGGATACCTCAGACTCGGGGATCACGAGATAAAAAGGTGCGACACGAATTGGCGAAGAAGACATCATAAGATTCTCGGGAAATGAACTATAGGCGAGTTCGAGCAAAGAGTTCATCGATAAACCAAGGAGAGAGAATGAGGATGTGGGTGATGGACTCGGCGACAAATCAGCGAGATTTCAAAGGATGGATTTCCACAATTATGTGAACAAGGAGATAGCGTTTGTCGGATCAAATGATATAAAAGATGTATCTTTGGAGAAAACATACACAACTAGACATTGGTTGAAAGGTGCACCCGAAATATGGGCTCGGGTAGCATGATGATGTTAGAATGGTGATTCGATAACCAATGGTCTAAGAATGAAATGTCGACCATTAACTTCAAAGGCAATATGGTTGCTAAAGTTTTGGATTAGCACATCATGGATTCAATTATCGGTTTTACGGTTAGAAACAACCTGCAAGGGACAAAAGGAATAGCGGAGATGGCAAGAAGTATCACTTGTATCAAGAATTCTTAAAGTGGTGAAATTCTCGCGACATCCTTGGCATATAAAATGGTATTACTTCAAGGTAGGACATAAGACAAAATTTGTATGGGAGACTCAAGGTACAGCCACAACACAAACAAGTTTGTGTTGGAAAGAAAACAAGGAAGTAGTCGATGAAACACAATTTACCAAGGAACAAGGATGGTATTTCCATGAAGAATTCAATAGATATCTTGGAAGAGCTCAGAATATTGATGATGATCCGACACACTGTCAAGAATTTCATGAAGATATGTCGATCGGTGATGACATCAAGTCAAAGGAATGATGAAGCGAGTTGGTGGAACCAAGGTGCGACACAAACTCAAACCAAGTTTGTTGTTCAAAGCGAAATGGCATGATGAGGAAAGATCGGCGTAAAAAGCAGCTCGTAAATAGTAAATTGTGCTCGGGAGAAGAAGGACCAAGTAGCACAGTTAAAATTAACCTGATAATGAATATAGCCAATCAGGTTAGGAATGACTTGAAAGATTAATAAACTCATAAGCAACGAAGATTACTTAGAGTTATCGAACGAGGAAGCGAGAATGGGTTCACTTATCGATGGCTGCGGCGACTAACAACTCAGAACCATGAAAAATTGGAATTAGTGAGAAATAATAGATGATGAAGACTCATAAGATGCAACACGGTTTCTTAGATATTCTCGAGATACCGGAGGGTAATACTCGGCCATAGATCAAAGTAGAGGTTGGTGGGGTATTGACTTGCAAAAAGACAAGTGCTTTAACTTGTCAGAAATGGGATTAAAGAGAAAATATGGTGGAACCACGATTGCATAGGATGAATTCACGGATACACGATGATTATATCAGCGAAATAGTTATTATTACAAGAAGCTTCTATGGTAGGATCTACATAGTGTCCATGAGCATGAACTTACAAAGTTCAAGGTGACTCCCACTTCTTCAATGTATAACTTTCCATTCACCTCTCGCTTTTGAAGAAAGTTGTAGTGTTGAAATTTTATCTAGCAAAATACCAAAGGTATTTCGCCTAAACTTTCGAGTTCACGCATATTAAGGAAGCCATAAGTTCAACTAAATGGGAATGTCGTGGAAACATATACACAAGCTTCAATAGGAAATACCACCACAGAAAGCGAGCATGGTTGAAAGCGAGAGGATACCATTTACCAAAGTTTATATATCGTGGAAGGCTCACAAGGTTATTTGAATATGGAGGACAACTGCGGATAATAATCCAACAAGAGATGCAGTGGTCTACGCGGGATGATGTAGTATTGGTACTCTATCAAAGAAGAAAGAATTCAAGTGCATCAGTTATAGAAACAACACTAACTCAAAGCTCAAAAGCAATGGAATTATGAATTCCAAGACAAGGACGAAGCAATGCTGCGATTAAGGATGGATAAGTTGAATAGCCTTAGGGTACAATCAATGGCAATTTGATTGGTTAGAGAACCAACTCTGTTCAAAATGGCGTGCGAGCTAGAAGGATGAATTCTAGGATCCGATTGATGATTGCTGGCATTAGCAACATATTGAATCAACGGACTCAAGATGATAGTGACAAAAGGATGCCAATAAGATTACTAGACTTATGGGATTATCCATAATGCAAGCAAACAAAAAAATCAAAGAGCAATACGCTCGAGGATTTTCGGAAGGTTGAATAGTATTTAAGACCTTTACGAAACACATGAACAAGCCGAGGAATGAAGCGGATACTCGGTAAGTGTGAGGAATTATTTGCAGGTGTATTCATGAGGAAAAGGAGCTGCAAGGCAGCAGCCACAAGGATCCTCAGAATATCCAAAGTATGTCAAGGATATCTTGTAATAACAAGATCCTTTGAGGATGAATGTATGAACTACAAATGTAGGTAGTTATCCATAAGGATACATGATTGGTAGGGAATTGTAAACACGCGGCACATAGTCTCAAGAGAACATCGTAAGGGTGTCTTGGAATCTTCTAGTGAAACAAGCGTCGTTAGGACGAGGGGCTCTCCGGAGAAAATATTCTGAGAACCTTGTCGGCGTTACAGGAGCAGGGGTACCAGACTTTGCTGTGGCGTGGCTTAGGGAGTGGCCCAACGGCCCATCTTCATCGGCACTAAGCTCAAGACCCTCGCGAGGGCCAAGCCTCTGTGAGGTAGGCAATGACGAGAGCTTCCTCGAGCCACGGCCTTGTCGGTGGCTCACGAGGCGGAGAGATCAAGGCGGGGTACCTCACGAGGTGCCCATGGCGCAAACCATGACGACCAAAGGCGCCGTGGGCGCCAGCCATAGATGTCCTCATTTCCTCTTTGGTGCAAAGGAGGCAAGCGTGGCGCGAGCATCAAGCAAAAGGCAACCATTTTGGTGCAACAAGACCAAGACCAACACAGCGGCGGGAAGGAGGTCATCGTGGAGCCCAAGCCAGGCGTCACCACGGAGCCTTTGACTGACTGAGGACCAACTTTAGTCAGGGATAAGTGTACTAGATGTTTCCCCTTCAAAATGGCCAATTGTTGGCGCCTTCCAGCTCAATATTTGGAAGAGGCCGGGGCCTTTGCCTATAAATAGGACTAGCCACCCACGAGGTGTAGAGAATCGAAGGCATCGGCATCTAGGATTCGGGTCGAGAGCGAGCTAGAGATCAAGCAATCTAGAGAGAGAGAGAGAGGCGGTGAACTCCCCCTAGCAGTTAAATCGCTTTCCGGCAAAACAGACCCTCAAAGTTGTTCTTCCTTGTATTATTCATCATAAGCCCACAGGCAATCACCACAACACACCTTTGGAGTAGGTGTTACACCACAATGGTGGCCAGAACGATATAAACATAATGTCTCTTGTGTTGCTCTTTGCGTAGTTTAGATCCTTGTGAGGTGACCGAGAGTGCGGGTAGGTAGGGGTGAGATCTCCACGTGCACCCCGAGTTGAACCTAGAGGGTGCTCTTAGGAACCGAGATCCGACATTTAGGCGCACCAGTGGGAGTGCGCCGGAATCCGCCTTCTGCCGCTTCCCGTCGCATCATCATCATCTTGTGGCTGACAGAGTGGCAACCACGATCCACAGGCGCTGGCCACGCCTGTGAGCGGCTTCGCCCGGCGGCCCATGCCCAGGCAGCTCGCGATCCAGAGCCCTCACAGACCTGCAGGCGTCTGATCGAACCAGCAGACAGGTCTCACACTGGCAGCAGCCTTGACGGTCGGCCCAGCGAGGCCTCGAACACGCCTTGCAGCCACTGGGCGCTACACCCAGCCAGGGGAAGGGAGAACTCAAGGGCGCACTCAGCGGTGGCTGAGGCTAGGCTGTCTGGGCTGCTAGAGGCGGCGGGGCGTCTTCTTTGGAGCAGGTGGCGAGGCTCACAGGCCGCTGCGCATCAGGCTCACCCCTTACATGCCAACTGCCACCTCGGGTCAGGGGCGTCCTGCGGAGGCCCCACTTGCGCCCGTGCAGCTCAAGCGAGTCAAGGCCACTCCAACGCCCGGCGGGCCGTCGACACCCGGAGCTAGCAGTGGCGCTGCCTCCGCCCCGACCGTGAAGAGGACCGCCACGACCCACGCCCCGGTGGGCCGCCAGCTTTACCACCCAGTGGGCGCCTCCAGCAGAACTCACGTGGCACAGGGCACTCTGGTCTGCAGCATTCGGGATGTCCACGCCCTAGAGTATATGCCCCACTGATGGATCAAGAACGCAGCAGGAGGAGACCGAACCGACTCGCTCCTCGGCCCAAGGCTGGGGGCGAGGCACCAGCCTGAGCTCTTCCAGGCCCGGAGAGCCACAGCCGATCAGCGGCTGAGGAGCAGTGCTCATCGGGTACCGCTAATTCCTCGAGGGGCGGGCATCGCTAACCATGGATCCACAGGAGAGTGCAGATCGTCGCAGACGTGGACGTGCCCCAATCCGCAGTTCCTACCTCTCGGAGGAGGCGCCCGGGGGCTGCGGGAGAGGGCCGAGATCCGGCATCACCACCGCGTGGCTTCGGAGCAAGGTGTCCTCGAGGTAGTGAGCCATCTGCAGGGGAGGTGCCCAGAGGCCTACCCCGGCGGAGACCCGTGTGTCGTCAGGAGGAACATGTGGCGACCGTTCTACCAGTCGGCGTGTTCGGTCTCCGGCCGTCGTCGATGGCACTAGAAAGTAATGGGCGCAAAGCGGGGCCCTCGTCTAGCGATATAAACAAGGCAGTACATGTGAAGAAAGGCCAGTGCATGAAGCTTCGCCACCCCGTGACCTCTCACGTAATAATGGGTGAAATTGTACCTGCATGTCTCGAGCCTTGACCTCAGGTCACTGGGCTCCCTCCCATGCCAGATGGCAGCACTTAGCTCCAGCTGGTTGAAAGGCGTCCAAGACTAGACTAGGTGCCCCGAGACGGGCACTACCTTTTCTTGCTTTTCCCCTTGGGTGTATCGCTTTTACCCGTTCGGATTTAAGTTGGATTTGAGCTTGTGATTTGCGTGTGTTCGGGGAAGGGTGTTTAGTCTTGTTCGAGAAATTTCTGCATGGTGCAGTTACACCACTCTGCCTCGGCTGCCTCCCTCATTGAGCCCCTCATGGCCGGGCCAGGCCTAGCATGCACTCTGAGACGGATCGCCATCACAGCGCCCTCTCGGGAGGTTCCCATCCACAGGTTAAATGGGCTCGTTCGGGAAGCACCGCAGGCGCCTCCAGCCCTCCATTGAGCTATCTCATGAGCCACAGTCGAAGAGTAAAGCCAAGCCCAGCCAGCTAAGTCGCCGGAGCCAGACCACTTAGTGCGAGGCACACAGATAGTATCACATCTATTAATCGCTAGCGCAGGATTTTTTTTAGAACTCCCCTCCCAAAATGCTCTTACAACCTTGAGGCCGAGCCGAACTCATGCAGGAGGATAAGAAAGCAGGCCGTGTTGCATGTTAATCGAGATCAATACCCAATGCATCTTCAAGGTCACCTCTGAATCGTCACTGGCGTCGCTGGCCTGCGCCATCGCCCTCCAGCGTCTCCGTCGTAGCGTCGAGGTCATTCTACGCACGCCTTCACGCCTTCATCGTCCACGACCACCACGTCGTGGGCGTCGATGGCGAAGGCCTGGAGAGGGCATCACATTGTCTTCTACCCAATGCTCCAGGTCGTCCCAGACGGCACAAGTGCTGCAAGGGTGATGGTGGCATCAAATCGAAGTTGGGGTCCATGTCTCAAAGATGGTTTGAAGACACGAAAAACCTTGCCCGAGCAAGGTCGTCTCCTCTCCTCCACCAACATGTTGGCTCGCCCGACCGCACCTCCAGCTGCGTCACCACATCGATAAATAGCGGAGGTTACCGGCATAGTTAGCTGCGTGAGGCTGCCTCTGGCCGCCTCGCGATTGTTGCTGGGGCGTGTTAGCCCTTTCCCGGGCGTGCGGGCATAGGGCCGTGCTGAAGTGCTCGAGATCTGCATTTGGTATCTGCGTCTCGTTCCATGCCATAGCCGGCCTCGGCGTCCACTGGCTGGCGTGAAGAAGCATCTCGGCGGCGGGAGAATCGGCTCCTCTGCGCCACACCAAAGGCGGCCCGAGCGTCGGCCCGTGAGCGTCTCTTCATCGGCTTGGCCTCGAGGCGGTCCTGCCTTACCTTCGTACAATCAACTGACCTCTCCTCGAACTTCGCTTCGAGGTTCAAGCGGCGCTGCCACCCGGCGATCAACCTCTTCGAGGACTCCGGCCTCCCATGCAGCGACATCGTCCTCCATTGCGTCACCAGCGCTCCTAGTCTCCGGCTGCTCAAGATCACGCAGGCGCGCTCGGCGGCTTCAGCGTTAGTGCCTCCTCAAATCTGGAGCTCACTTTGGTCGGCAAGCCCCCTTCATCGCGCCTAAGGGCCATCTCACGCAGCTCCACACTGCTCGAGGAGAATCGCTCCAGGGCTGGAGCTTCACTCGCTCCTCCGCCGCCTCACCACCGGTCAGCCTCCGGGCCTCCTCGGCTGGCTTGAGGAGCAGGCGCCCGTGAGGCCCGGGCCCTCGGCTTTCTCATTGTCAAGGTCGCGGTGGCGGTGAATGGCAATAGCCACCTTCACTGTGCCCCTCTTGACTGGGCACAGGCCCTCGGCTTCAAGCGCGCGTCTTCGTCAGTGAGCTCTACACCAAGCGCTCACTCACGTCGAGCCGCCCTCTGGAGAAACCCCTTGGCGAAGGGCATGGCGCTCCCAGGCGGCGCTCGAGCACGCCTTGGCGTCGTCATCCACCCTAGGTGTCTTGTGGAGGACCACGAATCAGCACTCCCCTCAGGGCGGGGGGTGAGGCTGGCGCCCTCCGATGGCCGGGCACGCCTCGCAGAAGCCCGACCCTAGAGCCGGCTTCGTCCCGAATGAAGAAGCGAAGGGACGACCTCAATAATCGCGTCCATAACCAGTCGAGGAACCCAAGGCAGGCTAGCTATGCCCCAGGAAGGCTCGCGAAGGAGGGTCGCGAGGTGCGCAGAACCATAATGCACCGTAGGATGGCTCACCTCTCGGACCGGCCTCACCACAAGGGCAGTGCTTGAACTTGGGGCGTTCGGAGACAGTGGTGAGGGCGAGGCCTGGGGGGGTGGCTCCTCAGCCATCTCCGTGAGCTCGACAGGAAGGGCCCTGCGGAGCAAGGATCAGCCGAAGCAACGGGAAAATAAGGAACTAGGAAAGGAGAAGCCTTACTCATCAATGGCGAAATACTTCCTGGCGCGGCACGGCAGCAAGGTAATCATCACCCAAGGCCTCCCTTCTCTTAGGAGCCTCGAAGTCCACAGCGAGGCGGCCAGAAGTTCAGTGCGAGGTCGGCTGTGATGAAGAAGCACCAAGGTGACCAGCGTCGGGCGTCGTCGGCACGGCTGCCGGGGTCACCTCACCAGGAGGTAGCCGGGGCCTCGGGGCCTCGGCCACGCAGAGGCTCCCAGGCAGCGGGCTCAAGCGCTACAGCACGCAGCCGGTCAGGGCTTGGAGCTGCTGCCTCGGGAGTGCCGCTGGTGTCATCATCCGGAGGCCCCTCGACCTCCGGTGGCTCTGCCTCCTGCTCCACCACTCGAGGAAGGACACATGCCGAGGGCAAGCTGGAAGGCAGATCACCACAAGTGGGTTCTCGCGAGGTCCCATGAGGCTGTGGGCGCGCCCCATTCATCAGGCTGGGCATCTACTTCACGAAGTCACCTGTTAGAGCAAAGATATAGCAAAGCACACCCTTGCGGATGCTGCCGGGGGAAGGTCTCCAGTCGGGATCATGAGAACCTTCCTCGGCACTTTGGGCGTCAGTCCTCCTCTGGGCCTCATCGGTCCTCATGCCCACGAAGGCCCCACATCCGTGGGGAATGGCCGCTGAAAGAGGGGCAATGCGGCATAGGAGGAACTCATTCACCACCTTGGGCGCCCGTCCGCCCGGCGCCCTCAAGTCTGTGAGCGATGCAGGTGAAGAGCGAGCCCGGGGCTCGTGGCGTCTCGGCTCCAGCCGGGTGGGGATAGCGGGCGTCTTGGCTCCGAGGCGAGGCTGGGCACACCGGCGATCATACTCGGCCGCTCATGAACCCGGAGCCAGGCGGAGGAAGGCTGAAATCAATCCTCGAAGCCGCTAGTTTACAGTGCGGCAATGAAACTCCGCACCGAGAGCATTGGGTGGGGTCGATGGCGCAAAGAAGAAGAAGTGGCGAGCAAAGACAAGCTGAAGGAGGATGCCCATCATCGCCTACATGAGACAAAAGCGAAAATGGCAAGGAGAGTAATGGATTCGGGACCCAAATGCATCATATGGATCTGGTAATGGGAAAGCACAACATTGTGAAATTGGAAAAGGCTGAACCGGTCCAGCCCGAAGCGTCGGCAAAAGTGCCGGACCTCGGTAACTATTACATCAATGGAGAAGTGAGGCAGCGGGCCAGACCGTCGTCCTCCGCATTCATTGAAGATAGTGGCGAGCGAGAACTAACCTTGTCCAAGCCTTCTCGGTTGAGTATGATCGACCGATCGGCCAGCGGAGCCCGTCGGCGTGACAGCGGCGGAGGCACATTCTTTTTCCCTTTCCCTTCTTCGTCCCGAGCCATGGCGGCTGAAGGGGAGGATTCGAATGGATTGGGCGGGGCTGGAGCTCGAGAGGAGGAAAAGCAGGAGGCAGTCGGCGGTGAGGAGAGGATAGTGTGTGCTACTGCAGGTCCGTGTAGTGGGCGCAAAATAAGGAGCGTGGGGAGCAGAGGGCGCCCACGTCAATCAACACGCCACCAAGGCGCCGAGCCAGCAGGCTGTTAGAGCCAGCAGGCTCGCACTGCCCCTTCTCTGCTAAGCCAAGTCGGTAGGCGCCTTGGGCGGGGGCTCTTGTCGGCGTTCAGGGAGCAGGGTACCAGACTTGCACACTGCGGCTGCACGGCGTGGCAAGGGGTGGCCCATCACGGCCCATCTTCATCAGCATAAGCTCAAGACCCTCATGAGGCCAAGCCTCATGAGGCGGAGGCGACAAAGCTTCCTCGGCATGGCCTCGTCAGGGCTGGCTCGTGAGGAGGCGGAGATCAGGTGGGGTACCTCACGAGGTGCCCATGGCGCAAGCCATGACCCGAACAAGGGCGCCCGGTGGGCGCCAGCCATACTGATGTCCTCATTTCCTCTTTGGTGCAAAGGAGGCAAGCGTAGGCGAGAGCATCAAGCAAAGGCAACCATTTCGGTGCAACAAGACCAAGACCAACACAACGGCAGGAAGGAGGTCATTGTGGAGCCCAAGCCGGCGTCACCACCAGAGCCTTTGACAGGCGAGGACCAACTTTAGTCAGGATAAGTGTACTAGATGTTCCCCTTCAAAATGGCCAATTGTTGGCGCCCTTCCCGCTCAATATTTGGGAAGAGGCCCAGGGCCTTTGCCTATAAATAGGACTAGCCACCCAGGGGTAGAGAATCGAGAGCATCTCGCATCTAGGATTGGAATCGAGGCAGAGCTAGAGATCAAGCAATCTAGAGAGAGAGAGAGAGAGAGAGAGAGAGAGAGAGAGAGCGGCCGAATTCCCTAGCGATTAGTCCTTTTGGCCAGAATAGACCCTCATGAGGCTGTTCTTCCTTGTATTGTTCATCATAAGCCCTGAGGCAATCCACCACACACACACCTGGAGTAGGGTATTACACCACAATGGTGGCCCAACGAAGATAAACCTTGTGTCTCTTGTGTTGCTCTTTGTGTAGTTTAGATCCTTGAGGCGACGAGGTGCAGTAGGTAGGGGGTAGATCTCCGCGTGCACCCCCAGAGTTCGAACCTAGAGGGTCTGCCGGAACCCGAGATCCGACAAACCTAGAGTTGGAGTTAGTAAAATCGTTTAACCCGAAGAGAAGGGATGTCATAGGAATAAAAGATCCTACTACCACCCAATGGCGGCGTGGGCCCGTGGCCGCACACCACGTTAGTAAAAGTTTGGCAATGACTAGACTCAACTTGACCAAAGAGTGTGGAAGGGGATTCACAGAAGCGATCGGCTCGATACCAACTTGTGGCGCCCCCAATTCAATCGGACACTAATCATACATGCAAACGTGTACGATCAAGATCGTGGACTCACGGGAAGATATCACAACACAACTCTAAAAATAAAATAAGTCATACAAGCATCATAATACAAGGCAGGGGCCTCGAGGGCTCGAATACAAGTGCTCGATCATAGGCGAGTCGCCAAGCAACAATATATGAAATGCGACATGAGTTAAACAAGTTGCCATAAGATGGCTAGCACAAACTGAGATACATATCGAAAGAGGCACATGCCTCATGCCTGGGATCCTCCTAAACTACTCCTGGTCATTGGCGGCGGCCTGCATGTAGTAGTAGGCATCCTTGGTGCAGTTGGAGGCATCATCGACGATGAAGTCTGGCTACTGGTCTCCAGCATCTGGTTGCGACAACCAGGTAGAATGGAAAGGGGGAAAGAGGGAGAAAAACAACCGTGAGTACTCATCCAAAGTACTCGCAAGCAAGGATCTACACTACATATGCATGGGTATCTATGTCAAGGGGCAATATCGGTGGACTGAACTGCAGAATGCTAGAACAAGAGGGGGATAGCTAGTCTTGTCGAAGACTACGCTTCTGGCAGCCTGCATCTTGCAGCATGTAGAAGAGAGTAGATGGTAAGTTCACCAAGTAGCATCGCATAGCATAAACCTACCCGGCGATCCTCTCCTCGTCATAGCATACATGTGAGAAGCGATCACGGGTTATATCAACACTTGGAAGGGTGTGTTTTATTAAGTATCCGGTTCTAGTTGTCATAAGGTCAAGGTACAACTCTAGGTCATCCTTTTACCGAGGGACACGGCTATTAGAATAGATAAACTTCCCTGCAGGGGTGCACCACATAACCCAACACGCTCGATCCCATTTGGCCGGACACACTTTCCTGGGTCATGCCCGGCCTCAGAAGATCAACACGTCGCAGCCCACCTAGGCAAAACACAGGTCAACCGCGGGTCTAAATCCTATGCACGCAGTGCAGGCCCATCGCCCATACACACTGCATGTTGCGTGGGCAGCCGGAGAGCAGACCTAGCAACCTCCATTTCAAAGGAAGTTGCATTAGGCGGTCCAACCCGGCGCACGCCGCTCAGCCGCTGACGTCACGAAGGCTTCGGCTGATACCATGACGTCGAGTGCCCATATCTTTCCCGCGTAGTTGGTTAGTGTGTATAGACCAAATGGCCAGACTCAGGTCAAATACCCAGGACTCGTTAAGCGTGTTATTTTGAAGTAACAGCGGACGTCAACCAGGGCCAGGCCCACCTCTCTCCTAGGTAATCTCAACCTGCCCTGTCGCTCATACAAAGTGTGATCGGGGCCGTCGGGAACAGGCCCACCTCTACCGGGATGGAGCCACCTGCCCTTCAGCCCCATGTCGAACAATATCATAAGTAATGTAACGATATAAAGTATATAGCATATGCCCGTGATCACCTCCCGAGGATCACGGCCCGATAATATAGCATGGCGGACGGACAAGAATGTAGGGCCACGATGGAATACTAGCATCCTATACTAAAATTTAGGATTGCGGTAAAGGGTAACAACTGTAGTAACAATGACAGGCTCAGCAGTAATAGGAATAACCGAAAGCAGTAACATGCTACACTACTCTAATGCAAGCGATGAGAGAGAAGGAATAAGTAAATCTGGTGATCAAAGGGGGGCTTGCACGGAAGCTTTGTTGTGCAGGAAGAAGGGTCGTCGGTGGCGTGAGTCGTACTCAATGGCATCATCGTCGGTCTCGGGTCTACGGGGAAGAAGAGGGAATAAACAGTAAATCTGATTGCAAACAAAGCATCACAACACAAAAGCGAGGCAATACACTGCTAGGTATACCCTAGCAGCGGTAGGAGGTGATACGAAGAAGGAAACATCAGGAAAGTATCCCGGTGTTTAGCATTTTGGACGAGATGAACTGAGGGGAAAGTTGCATGTTTGCTATGCTAGGGATGTGAGGCGGACGAAGGGTCTACATATCCGGATTCGTCTCGTCATTCTAAGCAACTTTCAGGTAGAAAACATTTTCATCTGAGCTACGGTTTATTTTATATGATTTTCTAAAGTTTTAAAACATTTTAGAATTTATCTAATTAATTTAATCAAACATTATCTAGAATAGTGTTTGCTGACATCATCATAACGTCGGTGATCAACAAAGGTGTTGTTGGTCAAACTAACGTGTGGGCCGGTGGGACCCACATATACACTATTAAGTTAATTAGGGGTTTAGGTTAAACTAAATCTTGTTTAATTAAACTATGAGTTAATTAGATTAATTAACTTAATGAATTTAGTTAATTAATTAATTAAATTTATTTCTTCTTATTATTATTATTATTTTAATTCCCTTTTTAACACGTTAAGGGGTGGGGCCCCACATGTCATAGGGCCGGGGCAGGCCCGTGATCGATGGCCACAGCCACAGAGGCACCTGGCGCCTGGCGGCGGAGGCTGAGGCGCTGGGGCGCCTGAATTAGTGGAGTGGAGACCAGCGCGGCAGCCAGCCATGGTGGGGCGCGACCCCAAGAAACGTCTTGAGTCTTTGAGGGAGGAGGGTCTGGCGACCGAGCTGCAACCTGGCAGCAGAGAGAAGGCGAGTGAGGAAGAAGCGGCGAGCGCGTTGAGTAGAGGCAGCAGCGAAGCAGCTCTGTTGAGGCGGGCGGCGAGCGGCAGGGTGGAGCTGGCGGTGTGAGGGCAGCGGTGATGGCGCAGCTGGAGCCATGGGCCAAGCGTCTTGCCACGTAAGTGGCGCTGACGGCGAGAAAGCGAGGCAAGCGGGAGCTCACGGCGGCAAACCTGCAGACGGGAAAGCAGCGGTTGGCGGCGGGCGGGGAGGAGCCGGCAAGGAGTGCGTGGTGGCGAGTCAGACCCACAGTGGCTCTTGAGACTGAGAGGCGCTGGCGCGAACGCCGGTGTGAGGGCAGCAACCCACAGCCTTGAAACGGCGAGGTGGTCGCACGTCTGGGCTGAAATGGCCGTGTGAAGGGCGTGTGTGAGTTTAGGCTGGCGTTGGAAAACGAATGAGCGCGTGCTAGGTCGAGGAGTGAGTAGGGCGCGGTGTGGTGTCTTGTGTGGCTGTGTGCGTCTGCAGGAACATGGGAGGCAGAGGCACAGGGCCTCACCGTGATACATAGGGGCAGGGAGAAGAGGCGCAGGAGGAGAGCGAGCGGCAGGCAGACGCGTGGCGAGTGGAAGCCGGCGAGGAGGTCCGGCTTAGTCGAGGCTGACTCTGGGAAGGCAACAACAGCGTCGGGTCATCGTGCCCGATCCGATCTGGATCGAGGAGGGAGGAGTGGGACGAGTTGGGAAGGAAGTGGTGTCGGTGGGGTTAGGGTTTGAGTCGCCCACAGGGGTTATAGGCGAGGGAGGAAGTGGGCGGCTGGTAGGCCTTGGTGGAGTCGAGCCAAGTTGGCCTAGGGTTTTCTGTTTATTTTCCTTTGTGTTTGCTTTTCTTTTATTTATTTACCTTTTACATTTTATTTAATTTAGGGCATTTAAGCATTATATAAAACTGTGTCTTCTTCACCATAATTATCTATGTCATATTTAGTACAAACCGAACATTTTTGTTTTAACGTTTGAAAACTTTTACCAAATTTTGAATTTGAATTTTGTACCGGTTTTGATCTAACGATAGATTAGCAACAGTAACAGAAGTGACGTGGCATCGTTAACGTGGGATTACTGTAGCATGATTGTCCGGGTGTTACAGCTGCAACCTTCTCCTTCGGAGCTGCGCCACAAGTACAATGTGCGCTCCATCCCGACCCACAAGGACGACGAGGTGCAGGTCGACTGCAACCTTCTCCTTCGGAGCTACGCCACAAGTACAATGTGCGCTCCATCCCGATCCGCAAAGACGACGAAGTGCGGGTCGACTAGAACCTCCTCCCCAGAGGTGCATCTCAAGTACAAAAATGTTCCGAGTGAAGAATAAATTCCACTCGAAGGCAAGCACAAGCATATTTGGAGATAAACCAAATCCAGATAAATCCTAAGGTTCCGACCGCGGATTAAAGTACTCGGGCATCAAGCCCGAAGAAGTTAAATGGTTACAAAAATCACTCGGGATGTACCAGAGCTGCATCTCAAGTACAAAAATGTTCCGAGTGAAGAATAAATTCCACTCGAAGGCAAGCACGCGCATATTTGGAGATAAACCAAATCCAGATAAATCCTAAGGTTCCGACCGCGGATTAAAGTACTCGGTCATCAAGCCCGAAGAAGTTAAACGGTTACAAAAATCACTCGGGATCCCGAGGCAAATTTAAGGTGGAGCATAAAAGTTTGTTCACTCCGCAGGAGGAGGGCAGGCTCGACGAATTCGTTCAGGTCAATTCCGTCGGCGATCCAAGTGGTGGCGGCAATGAAGATCTCCATGAAGGATTGGAAGTCATGCTTCTTGGTGCTGGCAACCTTGATCGCTGCCAGCTTCTCTTCTCGCGCTTCCTTGCAGTGGACACGAACCAAAGACAAAGCCACATCAGCGCCGCACCGGGCAGAAGACTTCTTCCATTCTTGCATTCGATCGGGAATTTCATTAAGTCGAGTCATCAGAGACTCGAGGTCATTCTCGAGGCGTTGCCCACGGCAGTCTGTGTCGATCCGCGACATTGCAACCTTCAGTCGAGCAAGATAATCAACAACACCAGCAACACGAGATTCCAATCGGAGTACATTCATGGCAGCCTCGTCCTTCACCGAAGAATGGATGGGGTCCAAGCTTGTCTCAACTCGCCCAGTCTCTTCCTCGAAGTTCCGGCAAAATTCTACACGTACAATTCAAAGATGAGTCAGCGGTTGTATATCGAGTCGACAATGAAAAGTCACTCGGTTCGAAGAAAATACCTTCAAGCATGACGAACAGCTTCTTGGCAAGACCTCCCAGATAATTCTCCAGATCGTCCCTCTTGCGAGCAATGCCTTTCATTTTATCGTTTAGATTGTTCTTGTCCTTCTTCAGACGGGTCACTTCCTTATTGGCTTCATCAGGGGTAGTTTTCAGCTTGGCGTTTTCTTCCTCCAGTTTGCCGGTTGAAGCTAGCTTCTGTTCAGCAAGTGCAGTTTTCTCGTCAGCTGCTTTCTAGGCGGCCGCAAGATCTTGGTCCTTTTTCGCCAAAGCTTGATTCATTTTCTCTGAAGGAAACATCGCTCGGTTCAGAAAAAGTAAAATAGAATCTGGTACAGAGACAAATCAGTCGGCAAGTTTTCTCTTACCAGCAGCTTCATCCTTAGCCTTCTGCAGATTTGTCTTGGCCAATTCCAGACCGAGGTTAAGCTAAATATGTTTTTTCTCCAATTCAGCAAAACGAACTCTGAGTTCACAAGATTTCTATAATCAAGGAACAGTCAATCGACAGAAGGAAAGATCAGTTACTTCAGAACAATAGTTTGATAAATTCAAGTTGTTTTCAGACCGTAGTCGACTGCCCGCACACAACCACGGTCTCGGGGACTACACCCAGTGGGTGCACTTAGCGTGCCCCCATTGATCCAGTTTCCACTCGACGTGGACTGTTGTCACGCCCAATATGCGACCCTATCCAAAAGGAACTCGACGGTCCCACCAAGGATAGACCCGCATATTGAAACGCTTTTGCTAGGTGGATATCATTACATCAACATTACATAATACATAGGGATACATACAAAAGGGCATACAATGCCACATGAATACAACATCACATCATACAAGATCAACATCCGACTACGGATGAAACATAAACGAAACTCAAACAATATCCACCTGCTAGCCCAGGCTGCCGACACGGAACCTATCCCCGATCGAAGAAGAAGCGGAAGAAGAACTCAACGCAAGCAAGCATCGCTCTCGCGTCATGATCATCAGCGTAACCTGTACCTGCAATCTGGTGTTGTAGTAATCTGTGAGCCACGAGGACTCAACAATCCCATTACCATGGGTATCAAGACTAGCAAAGCTTAAGTAGGAAAGGAAGGATAAAGTGGTGAGGTTGCAGCAGCGGCTAAGCATATATGGTGGCTAACCAGCGCAAATAAGAGCGAGAAGAGAGCAAAGCGGAGCAGTCGTCAACTAGTAATGATCAAGAAGTGATCCTGAACTCCTACTTCGTCGGACATAACCCGAAACCGTGTTCTCCTCTCGATCAACCCGAAAAGAGACACTCACGATTCGCTACACGGTTGGTGTATTTTAATTAAGATCAACTTCGGTTTTCTACAACGGACATTAACAAATTCCCATCGCCACATAACCGCAGACACGGCTCTCGAAAGTTTATACCCTGCGGGGTGTCCCAACAAGCCCATGATAAGCTCTCGCGATCAGCGAAGGATATTCCTTCTCCCGGGAAGACCGATCAGTCTCGGAATCCGGCTACAAGACATTTCGACGATAATAAAACAAGACCAGCAAGACCGCCCGATCTTGCCGACAATCCCGATAGGAGCTGCACATATCTCGTTCTCGAGGCAACACGGATGAGACATCCTCGAGTAAAACCAAACCTCGAGTTGCCACGAGGGGCCCCATGATCTACTCGGTTCGGCCCAGACTTAGAAGAAGCACGGTCGGGGGTGCTAAATAAAGATGACCCTTGGGTTGGCCGACCCAAGGGAAGGGTATAGGTGGTGGTGAGGCAAATGGTAAAACCAAGGTTGGGCCTTCTTTGGAAAAGTCTTATTCAAAGCGAACTGTCAAGGGGTCCCATAAATCACCCGACAGCGTTAGGGGCGCAAAATCCGGGAACATAACACCGATATGGCGGAAACTAGGGCGGCAAGAGTGGAACAAAACACCGAGCATAAGGCCGAGCCTTCCACCCTTTACCAAGTATATAGATGCATTAATTAAATAAGATATATTGTGATATCCCAACAAGTAAACATGTTCCAACAAGGAACAACATCTTCATGTTCAACAAGGAACAAACTTCATCTTCACCGCAACTAATAGCGCTATAAGAGGGCTGAGCAAAGCGGTAACATAGCCAATCAGCGGTTTGCTAGGAATGGTGCAACAGGTTAGAGGTTCATGGCAATTTGGGAGGCTTGAGCAGCAAGTGATAGGTAACGCAGCATAGCGATAGAACGAAACAACTAGCATAGCAATGATAGTAGTGAGATCCAGGTAGCGGTCATCTTGCTGAAATCCCATAAGGAAGAAGAACGAGTCCATGAAGAAGGCGAGCGGAAGTAGTCGAGCGAATCCTCACAATCGCAACATTACGGAACGAGAAGCAACACGGAAAGAAACAAACAACATGATAAATGCACAAGCATAAACATGGCATGATGCACAATCAAGTATGATGCATGTCCGGTTTAATGAGGCATGGCATGGCAATATGCAACAAACAATACTACCAATTAAGTGGAGCTCAATATACAGCAGGTTGCATATTGACAAAACACCACATTGACATATTTAGTTTAATCTCGTTTAGGTACACAACAATATTAAATGTTTTAAACATGGCAAGGGGTGAAGCATAATTAAACTATCTATTTAGGCAAATTTAAATGAGGCCGGAAATAAGAAACAACAATTCCGGAAAATCCTCATGAGCAATATTTTAGATTCGGTACTGTTCTGCCCTAAAACATATTGTATTGTTGTTAAACAGCAAAATAAAGTGCACCATGTTAAACTATGCATTTTTCCACCCCATTTACATATAGAGAACATTTAATTCCGAGTTACGGTTATTTAGTTATGAATTAAATCATTTTAACATGGCATATTAGCAAATTTAAATAAACAGCAAGTTAAACATTTTAAACATGGATGGAAATGACATATTATTAATCTACACAATTTTCTGAGCATTTTACATATATAAACTATTTAATTCCGATGCACCATTTGTGAGTTATTAAATGCATGAAGACTAGGGACTTTTCTGTAAATCTGCAATCTCAGGAATAATAGCTAAATCGTTCGGAACAGGAAAAAAACACATGCGGGCCGAAACTGTGTGGCCCAAAGTGCACAGGAGAGAGGGAGGGGTCTTGCTCACCCTGGGCCAAGGCCCGTCGGAGGTGAGGCTGCAAGAGAAGCTGGCCTGGGCCTTGGAGGCCCAGGATAAGGCAGCCCACGAGGAGGCGACAGGTCAAGCCCCGCAGGCGGCAGGACGAGCGAGCCTCTCTCGCTCGATCTGAGCTCTTGGTGGCGCTGGAGCGAAACTCCGGCAGCGAAGCGAAAAGGCGGCGAGTGGGGGACTTGGCGGAGGTCGAGCGCCGCAGGGGCTGCTTTGCTTGAAGGAGGCGAAGGTCTGGCTGACGGATCGAAGAAGAGGCCGGCCATGGTGTGGGGCGGCGGAGGCTGGGCGATGGAAGGTCAACAGACAGCAGCGGCGGGACCTTAGCGGCGCAAAACGAAGAAGCGCGGATCCGAGCGAGGAGAGGACTTAGCGAGCTTCAGCGTCGAGGAAGGAGCTCCGTGAGGTGACAAGCGGGAGGAGGTGGTCGGCCTTCGAGGAGCTCTGGCTCGGGGACGACGGCCCATGGTGGGCAACAGGGAGCGAGGAGGCCTTGAGGTGGCTCTGGTCTGCTTCTTGGTGGTGCTTTCGTCAGCCCGAGGGAGCGAGGTCGCTCGGGGCGAGAGGGACTTAAGCGAGGCGGCGGCTCCTTGCTGCGGCAAGAAGAGAGAAAGATGCATCGAAAGAGGAGGGAAGAAGCGGGAAGGAGGAAGGGAGAAGAAGGGGCGTCGGAGCTCATCTCCTGCGAAGCTTTCCGGCGGTGAAGTGGCACAAGACGAAGGGGATCAGTGAAGTGGCGCAAGAAGAGGAGCTCGGGGCTGCTCGGGCGCTCTCGCTGCTTCTTGGGTGGCAGAGGAGGCGGGAGGGAGGAGGTGGTGGTGGTTTTTGGATCGAGGAGGAGGCTGGTGGGATGGGGATCGAGGGAGACCGTTGGCCCGTGGGTGGCTGCGAGATGGATCAGGGAAGATCCCGAGGAAGGAGGGGTTGGTCATTTGGCGGCGGAGGCAGGATGGATGGATTGGACTAGGGTTTGATTGGTATATATGGCATGTAGACTAGGCTTAGGGCTATCCGGTCCCTCCGATCGTGTCAGACGACCTGGAATAAAAGGGTTAGGACATACAAATAAGAAAGCGGAGATGTTTTGTAGATGTTTGGGGATGATCCAGACCATGATAACGACTGCCGGGTCGGGTTCGGGAGTTTGGACAGCTGCCTTGAGGTTGGTAAAGTGTGGAGGGGTCAAGCGGCGGACAAGAGGGAGCGAGAAGCGGTTGGTGCGAGAGAGGTCAACGAGGACAAGAGCGACAAAATAACAACGGAGACAAAGAGAGAAGGGGCAACTCTGACGACTACGAGTTTTAAGAAAATATGCAAATGCAATGCACATGATGCCATGAGATGAAATGCAAGACAATGAACACAAAGCAAAACAAAAGACAAAAACCCAACCACGAAGGAAATAAAATAACACATCTCCGGAAAAGGCAAGAGTTGGAGTTACGAATATGGAAAGTTGTATCCGGGGCGTTACAACACTCCACCACTACGAGAGGATCTCGTCCCGAGATCTAGGATGGCACCAGAGAGAAAAGAAAGAGGAAGATAAGAGGTAAAACTAAGTTGCTTCTTTGTGAGCAGGTGAAACCATGAACCTTGAGATATTGAGCAAAATGAAAGAAAGAAAACAACAAAGATGAGCAAAGTTGAAAACACTCCGTTAGAAAAGAGGAACAAGGGATACGATGAGAACCAATAGTTTTATTGATAAGATCGATATTGAAACCACTCCGGTTAAAACTAGATAGAGAAGGAATAAGATTGATATAATTTGGGCAGCACTCCGACTGTAAATGGAAGGAATTGAACATGAACTTGACCAATGAGAGGATACTTGATGAAATCAACAACACCTTTGCAATGGATAAGAGGATTTGAGACAGACTCGGGTTGAAAAGAGAGCAAAACTTGATAAGATGAAAGAACTTGAATGAGAACACAACACTCCGGCTAAGCGGATAAGCAAGGAAAATAACATGATATTTGCAAAATGAGATGATGGGTGAAGAGAGTAACATCACAAAGCCTCCGGAAGAAAGAATAGAAGATAGATCATTGGAATAAAAGAATGGAGAAGAAAATGCCAAATTCTGCCACAAATGAACTTGGAAAAGCACCCTTGCAAAGAAGAATTTGTGGAGTTGTTGAAAACAAACACGAAAAGAATAAGCTTGTAGTGGGCTTATGGAAACATCTCAAGACTATGAGGTGACAACCGCCATTAATGAAACAATTGATTGGTTGAGATCAATGAAGATAACAGAAACTTCTTCACCGAGATGAGAAGGAGAAATTTGGATCATTGATAAGCACCACAAATAGCAACATTCCTTAGGGAAGGCTTTAGGTGAAATATGACCCAAGATGACTCCAACGAAGAGATTGATGGATTTAAAATACCTCATTCTTGACAACAATATGAATCATGAAACATGAAGGAAATTGTCAAGAGTGACATAACACCATCTCAAAAGATAAGGTAGAAAGAATTGCACTTCGAAATGCAAGAAGAAGAATACTTGAACTCCTCAAAACAAAACATGAGTTGAACACCATGTTTATTTTAGAGTATAGCTTGGCGGATCATAACTTCGAGAGAAATCTTGAAGAACAATTTAAGAATGAAAAGAATCCTTGATGAACCACCATGTAGAGCCTTCATGATGAACTCCGGTAATAAAAGGATGATAAAAGAAAGAGAAGTTGAAAACACAAGGTGAAGCCTTGCAATGATTTAGATGGATCTTCGTGATGATGAGAGCTTGGAACTCCGGGAAAAGAAAAGATGAAAGAATTGAAACCGAGAATTTATTCGTCATGAACAAACTCCGAAAGGAGGAGTTAATCACTTGGATGAAACAAGAACAAGAATTATGTTATGCGTATCCTTCACCAATTTTGATTGATGACAAGCAACGGATTAGGCATACTACTTATTCTCATAGAAAAATGATTACAGATAGAGATATAGCGCAAACTTGAGAAGGTATTGATGGAACCACGGTGAGATTGAAACAACGAAAGAATGAATGAATTGATATGATAACAAAGGAAGAGAAATCTTGAGCGAACCACCGTAAAATTAAAAAATGAACATAGCAAAGGCACAATTCACGGGAAGAATTGGAAAGCGAATGAAGATGCTTGAGAGAATTTAAATGCAAGAGAATGAAGAGGTCATGAACTGATTAGAGGAATACTTGAGCGAAGCATCGGAATCATTGGATAACGATAGCTGAAATCGAGGAATGAAGAATTCTTACGGGCGATGGCCTCCGTGAAAAGAAATGAAATCAACTCATGAAATACTCCGGATGGATGAAAAGAATTTACACGATTGAAAACAATTTGAGAGGATAACAACGAGCTAGCACCATGAATCTCGAGTAGAACGGAACAAGATTTAGAGGAAAAACTCTTCTTGGTCTTCACATGCTGAGAATGAGCGAGGAGAAACACCACCAAATTGTTGAGAAACTCGGAAGGATTAAAATAGGAAAGGTTTAGCCAGAGATGAAAAGAATTTGAAAGCGGCCTAAGCGAAGGCATGTGGTGATGAAAATTCATTCTTCGTCAAACTTGAAAAGAATTTTTTAGAAGCTCCGGGAAAATTAGAAGAGTCGGTAAGATCTGGGAAAGACACTGTGGGTTAGGGCCCACTCAAAAGAAAACACCATTGAGCGATTTTAAAGAGAGGTTGCACGGTTGAATTAAATGGCTTGAATAAGGTAAGACCTCGAAATAGCTAGAATTGATGCAGTGGAAACACGAATCTTGAGAGATATCTTGACACTCCGATAACATGGATAGCAAGAGGTGGATGATTAAAAGATGCACCGACATGAGAAAACATTACAAGCGAGGAAAATAATATGATCAACCTTGAAAGCTTGAGTTAAATCCACGGAAAAGAATCGAGAATGATGAGTGATGAACTTGAAACTGTTGAGCATCTTCATGGGAAATCACGGATAAGAACATTGAAAGAAAAGAATGAAGAGACTTCCACAAATAAAAGGACACATGATTAAGAAATCTGAGTCCCTGAAGAAAAAGGGTGGGAGGGCGGGAAAACAAAGATAACTTGGGATGGATGAAACAAACACCGTTGAGAAAAAGCTTAGAATTGATCTTGCGAATGTTGGAATGATCGGATCCACTTGAAGAGAAACACGCCGGTTGGAAAAGAATTAACATGAAGACCTTGACGATCAAGAAGGATTAGCACTCTCATAGAAATATGAGAACACCGTTTAGGAAAAGGTATGGATCAACACTTGACTTCGAAGCAACTCGAATACCACAAATAAAACAAAACAAAGGATTTGGCTTGCAGAATAAGCCGGAACAAATACATATGATAGAGATTCACCCAATCTCATATCATGCATCTGTCGAAAAGATATTCTAGGAGCTACTTGAATTCCCACCTATAAACTCCCGAAACTTTACGGTTATGCAATTAGGTGTTGGGGATCAGGGACACAAAATATATCACCCAAACTAACAATACCTAGATCCATTGTATCCATCCGTCAACACATAACCAAGAAAACTCCGAAATCGTGTACCTCAACCTTGAAAAGCATCCGTTATACAAGCTATGGCAATACTCCGAACTACGCCCGATCTTTGGGTTATCGGGTTATCTCACCAACAAGCTGTACAAAAGAGATTTTCGATGTCGGCAAAACTCGGTATTCGAGAATCTGCAGCGATAAAATTGTGGCGACAACACCTCGGAGCTCAACTCCCGGGACACTGCCACAACCCCTAAATGTCGGGAGGCACCAAGAACAATGTTCTCGTCACAAAACAATCGAACTATTACAAGATACCAGCGTGATCCTAAAAAATTTACGTGAAATTTGAGGAGAGGAAAGACAAAACATCTCGTCGGGAGGCCTCACCGAGGCGACGAAGGGACCGAGGAGTAAAAGAATCCTACTCTCCGATATATATAATCCTAAGACTCAAAACATTTTTTTCTAGACTCAACAACAGCCAACAAACAAGGGGGCTCCTAAGGTCGGTCGAGGCTCTGATACCAACTTGTCACGCCCAATATGCGACCCTATCCAAAAGGAACTCGACGGTCCCACCAAGGATAGACCCGCATATTGAAACGCTTTTGCAAGGTGGATATCATTACATCAACATTACATAATACATAGGGATACATACAAAAGGGCATACAATGCCACATGAATACAACATCACATCATACAAGATCAACATCCGACTACGGATGAAACATAAACAAAACTCAAACAATATCCACCACTAGCCAGGCTGCCGACACGGAACCTATCCCCGATCGAAGAAGAAGCGGAAGAAGAACTCAATGAAAGCAAGCATCGCTCTCGCGTCATGATCATCGCGTAACCTGTACACTGCAATGGTGTTGTAGTAATCAGTGAGCCACGAGGACTCAAAGAATCCCATTACCATGGGTATCAAGACTAGCAAAGCTTAAGTAGGAAAGGAAGGGATAAAGTGGTGAGGTTGCAGCAGCGGCTAAGCATATATGGTGGCTAACCAACATAAATAAGAGAGAGAAGAGAGCAAAGGGGCGGTCGTCAACTAGTAATGATCAAGAAGTGATCCTGAACTCCTACTTACGTCGAGACATAACCCGAAACCGTGTTCTCCTCTCGATCAACCCGAAAAGAGACACTTACGCTACGGTTGGTGTATTTTAATTAAGATCAACTTCGGTTTTCTACAACGGACATTAACAAATTCCCATCGCCACATAACCGCAGACACGGCTCTCGAAAGTTTATACCTGCGGGGTGTCCCAACAAGCCCATGATAAGCTCTCGCGATCAGCGAAGGATATTCCTTCTCCGGGAAGACCCGATCAGTCTCGGAATCCGGCTACAAGACATTTCGACAAGTAATAAAACAAGACCAGCAAGACCGCCCGATCGCCGACAATCCCGATAGGAGCTGCACATATCTCGTTCTCGAGGCAACACGGATGAGACATCCTCTGAGTAAAACCAAACCTCGAGTTGCCACGAGGGGGCCCCGAAGTCTACTCGGTTCGGGCCAGCACTTAGAGAAGCACTGGTCCGGGGGGGCTAAATAAAGATGACCCTTGGGTTGGCCGACCCAAGGGAAGGGTATAGGTGGTGGTGAGGCAAATGGTAAAACCAAGGTTGGGCCTTCTTTGGAAAAGTCTTATTCAAAGCGAACTGTCAAGGGGTCCCATAAATCACCCGACCGCGTTAGGGACGCAAAATCGGGAACATAACACCGATATGACGGAAACTAGAGGCGGCAAGAGTGGAACAAAACACCGAGGCATAAGGCCGAGCCTTCCACCCTTTACCAAGTATATAGATGCATTAATTAAATAAGATATATTGTGATATCCCAACAAGTAAACATGTTCCAACAAGAACAACATCTTCATGTTCCAACAAGGAACAAACTTCATCTTCACCTGCAACTAATAGCGCTATAAGAGGGCTGGCAAAGCGTAACGTAGCCAATCAGCGGTTTGCTAGGAAGGGTGCAACAGGTTAGAGGTTCATGGCAATTTGGGAGGCTTGAGCAGCAAGTGATAGAGTAACGCAGCATAGCGATAGAACGAAACAACTAGCATAGCAATGATAGTAGTGAGATCCAGTAGCGGTCATCTTGCGAAATCCCGCAAGGAAGAAGAACGAGTCCATGAAGAAGACGAGCGGAAGTAGTCGAGCGAATCCTCACAATCGCAACATTACGGAACGAGAAGCAACACGGAAAGAAACAAACAACATGATAAATGCACAAGCATAAACATGGCATGATGCACAATCAAGTATGATGCATGTCCGGTTTAATGAGGCATGGCATGGCAATATGCAACAAACAATACTACCAATTAAGTGGAGCTCAATATGCAACGGGTTGCATATTGACAAAACACCACATTGACATATTTAGTTTAATCTCGTTTAGGTACACAACAATATTAAATGTTTTTAAACATGGCAAGGGGTGAAGCATAATTAAACTATCTATTTAGGCAAATTTAAATGAGGCCGGAAATAAGAAACAACAATTCCGGAAAATCCTCATGAGCAATATTTTAGATTCGGTACTGTTCTGCCCTAAAACATATTTTATTGTTGTTAAACAGCAAAATAAAGTGCACCATGTTAAACTATGCATTTTTCCACCCCATTTACATATAGAGAACATTTAATTCCGAGTTACGGTTATTTAGTTATGAATTAAATCATTTTAACATGGCATATTAGCAAATTTAAATAAACAGCAAGTTAAACATTTTAAACATGGATGGAAATGACATATTATTAATCTACACAATTTTCTGAGCATTTTACATATATAAACTATTTAATTCCGATGCACCATTTGTGAGTTATTAAATGCATGAAGACTAGGGACTTTTACGTAAATCTGCAATCTCGGAATAATAACTAAATCGTTGAACAGGAAAAAAAACACATGCGGGCTCAAACTGTGGCCCAAAGTGCACTGGAGAGAGGAGGGTCTTGCTCACCACAGGCCAAGGCCAGTCGGAGGTGAGGCTGCAAGAGGGCGCTGGGCCTTGGAGCGCTGGGATAAGGCAGCCACGCAGGAGGGCGACAGGTCAACCCACGGGCGAAGCGGACGAGCAGAGCCTCTCTGCTCGATCTGAGCTCTGGCGGCGCTGGAGCAGAGCTCCGCGAGCGAAGCGAAGAGGCGGCGTGGGGGGACTTGGCGCGAGGTCGGCGGCGCCTGGGCTCTTCTGCTTGAAGGAGACGAAGGTCGGCGACGGATCGAAAGAAGAGGCCGCCATGGTGTGGGGCAGCAGAGGCTGGGCGCCACGGAAGGTCAACGCGACGGTAAGGCCGGGGACCTTGGCGGCGCAAGGAACGAAGGGGCGCGGATCCGAAGCGCTGAGGAGGACTTGGCGAGCTCAGCGTCGAGGAAGGAGCTCCGTGAGGTGACAAGCGGGAGGAGGTGGTCGGCCTTCGAGCGAGGAGCTCTGGCTCGGGGCGACGGCCCATGGTGGGCGACAGGAGCGCGGAGGCGCGAGGTGGCTCTGTGCTGCTTCTGGTGGTGCTTTCGTCGGCGGAGGAGGCGAGGTCGCTCGGGGCGAGAGGGACTTGGAGGCGGCGGCTCCTTGCTGCGGCAAACAGAGAGAAAGATGCATCGAAAGAGGAGGGAAGAAACGGGAAGGAGGAAGGGAGAAGAAGGGCGTGAGCTCATCTCCTGCGAAGCTTTCCGGCGGTGAAGTGGCACAAGGCAGAGGGGATCGGTGAAGTGGCGCAAGAAGAGGAGCTCGGGGCTGCTCGGGCGCTCACGCTTCTTGGGTGGCCGACGGAGGCGACAGGAGGAGGAGGTGGTGGTGGTTTTTTGGATCGAGGAGGAGACTGGTGGGATGGGGATCGAGGGAGACCGTTGGCCCGTGGGTGGCTGCGAGATGGATCTGGAAGATCCCAAGGAAGGAGGGGTTGGTCGGTGGCGGCGGAGGCGAGATGGATGGATTGGACTAGGGTTTGATTGGTATATATATGGCATGTAGACTAGGCTTAGGGCTATCCGGTCCCTCCGATCGTGTCGGACGGCACGGAATAAAAGGGTTAGGACGTACAAATAAGAAAACGGAGATGTTTTGTAGATGTTTGGGGATGATCCGAACCCAACGGTAACGACTGCCCGGGTCGGGTTCGGGAGTTTGAACACTGTGAGGGTTGGTAAAGTGTGGAGGGGTCAAGCGGCCGGACAAGAGGAGCGAAGCGGTTGGTGCGAGAGAGGTCAGCGGGGACAAGAGCGACAAAATAACAACGGAGACAAAGAGAGAAGGGCAACTTCTGACGCTACTGAGTTTTAAGAAAATATGCAAATGCAATGCACATGATGCCATGAGATGAAATGCACGACAATGAACACAAAGCAAAACAAAAGACAAAAACCCAACCACGAAGGAAATAAAATAACACATCTCCGGAAAAGGCAAGAGTTGGAGTTACGAATATGGAAAGTTGTATCCGGGGCGTTACAACTGTCCAGACCGAATGTTAAAAAAAGAGAGAAGAAGATCTAAGACCATAGTCGACTTCCCGCAGGCGACCACGGCCTCGGGGACTACACCCAGTGGGTGCACTTAGTGTGCCCCCACTGGTTCAGATTCCACTCGACATGGTCCGTCCAGACCGAGTGGAAAATTTAGCTTCTCAGACCACAGTCGACTACCCGCAGTCAACTATGGTCTCGGGGACTACACCCAGTGGGTGCACTCAGCAAGCCCCCACTAGTTCAAAATTCCAATCGACACAACCTAGTCGACCCAAGATACAAGTTTGCTCAATGGAAAATCAAAACACCCTACGGGTGTACAGATGCGAAGCACGGATAGATGAAAAGATTCTTTGAAAGAAAGTTTTCAGGTAGCATATCCTAACAGAGTCAGTCGGCAATCTACTAACCTAGACGTTGCTCTGGAGAGCGGAGCTGGCATCATAAGCAGCTTGGCTGGCTTCCCGTACCATCTTCATCTTCTCCATCATAATGCCCGCCTGGCGTATAGCCTCTTTGGCAGCACCCACTTGGTCCTCTGGGACGTGATGTGCAGCATAAAGTGAAGGTGGATCGGCGGGAGTCTGTGCGGCTGACGCGGAAGGCCGAACACTCGACATCGGTATGGCGAAGGAGACGGAAGTCCGATTGGCATCACCGGCGTCCTGAATTACCAGTTCCGCCACGGCGTCAACTGAGGCGTCTTGCCAGCGGACGTTTTCCTGTTTCTTCTCCCCAAGGGCCTCTGTGGCTCATCCTCGTCGTCGTCAGGGAGGTCAATGACATTGAGAGGAGCTGTAAAAAGATCATTCGCCAAAAGTTCATCCTTGATTGGTTATATCGCAGTTCAATCGACAAAGCAAAGACAAGATCACAAAGATTATACCTGGGTTAGAGGTGACCGCATCTTCCATGTCCCCATCCTCGTTTTTGTAAGCAGAGGTCCCAGAGGTAGTAGCACTGCTAGTTTCAAGATTCATTCGGTCAAACCAAGGAAAAATGGACAACGCAAAACTTCGGGTAAAATGAAGACAGGACACTCACGCAGAGGCAGCAAGGATGTCAATTTTGATTCTAGGCTGCGCTTTCTGGATCCTATGCACTACAACCTTGGACTGCTTTGGGGCCTTTTCAGTCGGCGCCGGAGACGACGTCCGAGGACGCTTTGACGACTGCCCGGTCTGAACGGTCGCCTTGTCGCGGGCGCTTGCCGGATCATGGGTGAGCTTGGACCTCCTTTCCCTGCGGGGAGGTGAGTCGACCTCCTCTTCATCACTCGGGTCGTTGCTCTCCTCGTCCCCTTCACCGTCAGAATGCCACTCGCCGCTTTCACCTCCACTTGCCTCCCCTTCAGGGTCCTGCTCCTGTTCTCCGCTGGGCATGGAATACATCTCAGTAAGGGCCTAGAGGAAAACAAGCAAGACAAAGTCAGTCGGTGGACCATAAACAGTTGCATGATAAATCAAGATAACACTCGGTAGTTCAGAGTTGGACCTTGTCTGGTTCATAGGATTGGTCGAGTGGAGGGATTCTCCTGGCCCCCTGGGTTTATCTTTGTTGCCAGTGATACCCCTCAACCACTTCTCCACCGTATCCTCGTCAACTTCTTTTGGATACACCCGAGTGGAATCTTCAATGCCCGAATACATCCACATCGGATGGTCACGGGCCTGAAGTGGCTGAATACGTCGTCTGAGGAAGACTTCCAGCAGATCCATACCGGTCACGCCCTCACGGATGAGGTAGACCACTCGCTCAACCAGCACCTTCACCTCCGCTTTCTCCCCCGGGGTCACTTTCAAGGCGGAGGGCTTCTCCACGCGAGCCATGGAAAAGGGAGGAAGTCCAGTCGACTGTCCTGGAGTCTGCTGGTCTTTGAAGTAAAACCAGGTCGACTGCCACCCTCGGACTAACTCGGGATGGATTATGGCTGGGAAAGAGCTCTTACCCCTCATTTGAATTCCAAGAACCCCACACATCTGAATCACTTTTGTCTTCTCGTCACTCGGATTGGCCTTTTTGGACGACTGGGAGCGACACGTGAAAATGTGCTTGAAGAGGCCCCAGTGTGGTCGACAACCCAAGAAATTTTCGCATAGAGACACGAAAGCAGCAAGATACACGATGGTGTTGGGAGAAATGTGGTGAAGTTGTGCCCCAAAGAAGTTCAAGAAATCTCGGAAAAAAGGGTGCTGAGGCAAAGAAAACCCGCAGTCGATGTGAGTGGCGAGGAGGATGCACTCACCCTCCCGCGGTCGAGGCTCAGTCTCATCCTCCGGGAGCCGCGCAGATCCATGGGGAATCGGGTCCTCCTCTGCCAGATCGTCGATATCGTCCTGACGGATCATCGACTGGATCCAATCGCCCCGGATCGAGCCGCGCGGCAGACCAGACCTTGACGAGGATCCGCCTCGGGTGGTCTTTTTCCCCTTCGCCTTCGCTGTCGCCTTCTTCGCGCGCTCCGAAGCCACCGTCTTCTCCTTCCCCATCATGGCGAGCAGAGCTCGAACGGGGCGGCGGCGCGGGGGGAGGAGCGGATGCAGTGTGGAAAACAGGGAAGAAAGAAGAGGAATGGGGATGCACTGTTCAAAAACCCCAGTCCGGCGCCTTATATGAGGTTGCTTCCGAGTGACTGACCTATAGGCCCGGGCGATCTTATCAAATCCCGCAACAGTCGCGTGCGCGATACGTTGTGAAAAAGGTGGCGTGGAAATCGCGGCGACCCTGCCTTATCCAGCCTGATTACTGCGGCCTCCTCCGCCCCACGTGCTTCCCAAAATTCGAATCCTACGAGATCCGCGGACAGCAGAACAACCTGTCAGACGGAAGATCTTCTCCATATTAGCACTCGAAGCTCTTTCAGCAAAAGTTCACTCGACAAAACCAGGAATGGACCAAGGCGACTGAAAAAGAAGTTGGTGTCATCATGCTGGTTCGTCGATCCAAACAAGACACATCCGAAGCGCTAAAAGTGAGTCGGAAGTATTTTCAACTCCTTCTCCACTCAAACCCTGATCCATTCGGGGGCTAATGATGAAGCTATGTACCTAGGGTAGGGTCATAGGCCTGACCTAGATACCCTCCCCAAGGACATCACCCTGAAGTCAGAAGCGTTCATAGGATACCATGATCCACTCGACCAGAGACTTTCCACTCGGAAGGATCAACGCCACTCGACCATGACAGAAACCACTCGACGCACAGAAGACCTAAAGTCACTCTACTTAGCAACGGTCGGGCATTTACTCTTAGACTTAATAGTCATTTATAGCACTTTACTATGGACATTACCTGTAATGCTCCTTCTTTACGAACATTGAACCCTGTGTAACGGAGGGGAGCTGGGTCCTGGCGCACTCTATATAAGCCACCCCCTCCTATGGGACAAGGGTTCGCACCCCTGTAAACACACATACATAATCCAGTCGACCGCCTCCGGGCTCCGAGACGTAGGGTTGTTACTTCTTCTGAGAAGGGCCTGAACTCGTAAAACTCGTGTGTACAACTTCACCATAGCTAGGATCTTGCCTCTCCATACATACCCCCCTATTCTACTATCAGTTTTAGTACCACGACAGGACCATGGCTCCGCCGCCCCACTTCCGGCCGCCAGGGGCGCAGGGAATCGGGACCGACCCGCTGCTCCAATCAGCGATGACCCGATTTCCCACCTCGCCATTAAGGCCCGTGCCCTCCGCGTCCACCACCTACCATCTTCGGGGCATGAGGGACACGTGGCGAGCAAGCTAAAATCGAGAAGACAAGTGAAGCGGATTTTTACCACCCCCTGATCATGGGGCGCGGGCGCCTTGAAGGCCATGACTCGAGTCCACTTAGTAAATGAGCCGCGCCCCTGCGTTTTCCTCTTTTATGGGGAAGGCGCATGCCGCCTCTTTCCCAAGATGTGACGCAGGCGTGCTGCAACCGCCCTACGCACGACCCCCACGTCACACATTCAACGCAGCTCATGGGGAAGCGCAACAAGCGAGGGAGTTACTATAGTAAAACCTCCACCATGCGCGCACCCGCGCACCGTTCTGGGCCAGCCAAGGCAGAAGACCACCAGAGCCATGATCAAGACCAGAAGCATGAGGAGCAGAGGGGCGAGGTGAAACTCCCCCGGCAAGGCCCTTGCCGGGGCGGCCTTCACAGCCCCGGCAAGAGCCTTGTCGGGGAAACTTACCCAACACCAACGAGGCTGCCACCCTTGAGTGTGAGAGTTCCGACGCCATCAACCACATGGGAACCAAGGCTCAGGAGGCGCCTCCATGGTGGCATGAAGATCTTTGTGAAGACAAAAGGCCTGCGAGGCCTAGGTAGGGACCAAACGACAAGACGACAGCGGGGCCCCTTGCCGAGGATGCCCACGAGGCCCCGGCAAGGCTCCTACCGAAGATACTCACGAGGCCCCGGCAAGATTCTTGCCGAGGGCACCCACAAGGCCCCGGCAAGACCCTTGCCAGGAATATCAGCAAGACCGCGGCAAGGCCTTGCCGCCCCGTCGCTGCCCCAGCTCAGCGGCCGACCCACCAACTGAGCAGGTACCCACGTGGCAGTACGTGGCTCCTAATCCAACTAGTCAAGCGCCTATGTGGTGGCATGCAGATCTTCGTGAAGACCCTGCCACCACACCAGCTCAGCAGCCTGCCAGCCAACATGGCGCTGCACGCCTCGTTGGCCTAGACGTGTGACGAAGTGAGGCGAAGCGGCGACGGATGGGGCGGGCCTCGCTGCCATCCCCGATAAAGTAAGAGGACACCTAAGTAGCGCATTTAATGCGTTTTGTCCTGTGATGTCAGGCGATAAACTCGACCATTGTACAACTTTCCACCTCCTGTGTGCCACTGTGGCAGCCCCTTTGACTATAAAAGGAGGTCCGAGGCGTACTGAGAGAGGATTCAAACGTTTTGGACCCTGCACGCTTTGTAGCTAGTCCAAGAACACCAGATAAACACAAGCCAGTAGGAGTAGGGTATTACGCATCACTTGCGGCCCGAACCTGGATAAGTCTCCCGTGTTGATCTCTTAAACCCGCTCTTTCCATAGCCCCGCGCCCGCCGACCATAGAAGGGATTCCCCTCCCATAGGTGTCGTTTCCACCGACACTGATAGTAACAGTAGTGCGCCTTCAGGTATACCTGGCCATCCCTCGGGCTGGGCCGGGCTTCGAGCCGGGCCTAGCCAAGCTCGACGCAAAAAAACCTAGGCTTGGGCCTGGCCCGATTCGGGCGTCGGGCCTAGAAAATCAAGCCCAAGTCCGGCCCACACATGTAAAAGCCCGTCGAGGCTCGAGCCAATCCCCTTCAGTAAATCACAAAAATGGTGGGCTCGGGCCCGGCCCAGCCTTCGGGCTCAAAATCTAGGCCCGGGCCCAGACCGGGAGTAGCGTCTGGCCGGGCCTGGTCAGGCTTTTTCGGGTCGGGTCGGGCGGGGCCGTTCGGTCCGGACTACCCATGGCCATGACTACCTTTAGGTGAATAGAGCTGGCGTGTAGGTGATCCATAGGCTTACGATTAGTAGCGGCAATACAACTCTACATTTTGCAGCCAGTTCCACTTCCCCGATTTATGTATGATGCTTATGGTGTCGCCTTTTATCGACAATACAATCTATGTAGTGGCTTTGGGTCCTAATAGCAGCACTCCATCCTTCAAGCGAAACTGCATGCCACTCATATTTCCAAAGCTTACATTTAATTGGTCAGATAATGTTACTACGTGAGTTTTGAAATGCATGTGCGCCAGATATAGAGACATGTTGGAATACTATTTCTCTGTGCACTCTCGTTGTCATGGCTTCACAATAAACTTTCAGTACAGTATATTATGAACCTATCATCTGCCAACTATCCTTACTTCTGGAGCTCCCAACAGGGAGCCTATTTTTGTATAGTTATGCCAGATTATATTATTGTACGCACCAAATTACAGCACACAAGGGCTCTCTCATCAAAGTCCAATGATAGCACACAAGGGTTTACAAGGAGCCCCTATTATATTAGAATATCCTCTGCATTACAAAGATAATCTCACTACTATTTATGTTGTCATGTTTCTCAGATATTGAACAAAATCACAGTGAATATGAGAATGCGCACATCAAAAGAGTGTCATGGAACAGTGCAATGACTAACAAACATGGCATCAAGGCGTTAAGTTCCATTCTGAATGGAATGAAGCCCACACGCTCCGCTCCTACAGGTTCGTGCTCACAATATGATCTTAATGACTATTCTAAGCTCAAGGAGTCAAAGGCAGATGGCCTATCATGTTCATCCTACAAGGTGTCTGTTCTAATTTGGCAAGGTTTTATTGGTTGCACGTAACTTGCATAAGTTGTCTTGTGTTTCTTCTGCTCCTTGGCATCGACATCTGCTTAGTTTTCTCATCATATATGTGAAGATGCCATGCCCACCCATTATCAATACGCATTCCATTTGTCATCATACCATGTTTTTCCATTCAAATGTTATTCTTGTGCATCAGACATCCAAAAGGAAGAGAGTGATTGCAGAACCTGAAGGATTAGTAGCAAAGCCCTTGAAAAAGGTGGTGGTACTGCAGAAATCAGACAACACCCCACTTATATTAGAGATAGAACCAGCGCCACAAAACCTAGGACATCGCCACTATGCTGCTCGCTGCTTTGCTCTTTTTAGTACCTGTTGTCTTGTATCGCTGTGCTTACATTCGTACCTGGTTGATTATGTGACATCAATGTGCATGATAACCTGCATATCCACTATTCGCTCCTAATTATCAGATCTATATTAATCCTTACATTAATGTAGAATATACCCAATTCTTATGAAGAAGTTTAGCTCTACATTGTTCTTGTAAGTATCTGTTGTCATTTATCACTGTACTTATACTATCAGCTAGTTGTTCATGTACCATCACTTTGCAGCTTATTTTCCCTTGGCATCCGTTTTGTACACATCAGATCTATGTTTAGTCTTACCAAAATGTTGAATAAAACCAATGCTACTGAAGATGTTTAGCTCTGCATTACTCTTGTCAGTACCTTTGGCCTGTATGTTGTACCTACATTTATAGCTAGTTGATTATGTAGCATCACTCTGCATCTTAGCTTAAATAATCTCCATTTGTTCCAATATTATCACTTCTATATTTACTCTTAACAAAATGTAGAATAAAGGAAATGCTTATGAAGAAGACTCTGTGGTAAAGTTCTTGAATTCCCCCCCCCCATCAACATGGAAAAGGGCTTTATAAAGCCGGTCTTCATTACTAATGTAAGTTTGTGCTTCTGCAGCCTTCAAACTTTCTTGTGTATATTTGGATAGCAATGACTGCAACTGCTGTTTATTTTGTCGTTCACATCAAATTGCATGTTTAAAGTTTATTATGAAGAAGATCATAAACATAAGTTTCTCCTTCTCTGTTTTAGTTTTTAGCTGTACAACCTAATTCCTTATTCATACCGTGTAAATTAAACTAAACATAGCAAGTGATCTTTCTTAGCACTGCATGTATGCTTGTGTTGTTGATCTGTAATCCAGTGGTGTGGTCAAACTACTAAGTACCAACTCTAGACAATGTCATATCCTGCGTATGTCTTAACTATGAACAATGCATATTATGTTCGTGTTATTTAAATCGTGCCTCTTTATTTATGATACAGGGCTAACCCGGTGTAGACCGATCTTTCACGATTGGAGTGGATTCCCTCGAAGAACATGAAGAACACGATGAACACGGGGAAGAACAGAGAGAAATCACAAGGGGAAACAGTCAAGAACAAGTCCAATCACACATCCACTAGACAATCAAACACACAAGATCCACAAGGTACATGAACAACAAAGGGAAAGATACAAGGTAAAGTTCATCTCCATGAGAAGGTCTTGATGGTATCCTAGATGGATCCTCCCATGAGGGGTCTTGATGATATCCCGCAGGATCTTCTCACATGGAGGTCTTGAACTCCATGGGAGTGGTAGTCTCTCTCTCTCAAGAGGAGGAGTGGTACAAGGAGCAAAGCTCGCCTAAGAATGAGCTATCACTTTGCTAACCTTAGAAAGGAGGTGGAGGCAGTCTATTTATAGTCTAAACCATGAAGGGGTAAGTTGGAAATGGATACAAGGCCAAAGGCCCGGCTGCGCACATGCAGTGTTGGACGTTCGGTCGGTGTCGGACATCCAGTTGCTCTCAGGGGTCCGGACGTCTGAAGGGCGTCAGACTTCCGACGATTCTTCTCTAGACTGGTGGCACCGGTCATCCGGTCGGCGTTGGTCGTCCGGTCGCTGTGACTCGTCGGAGTCCGGTGGTCGTCGGTTGTCCGGCCGCTGTAGGTCTCATCGGCTGTAGCTCTACTTGTCATCTAGACTGCGTCAGGTACCGGATCTCTGGTAGCACCCGGACGTCCGGTGGTTGTAGCTTGCAGCAGCTCTGTTTCTTCCGTCTTCACTTCCACGCTTCCCTCGTGGATGGTGTAGTTGTTCCTTGGCGCTTGCACTCCTCTTCGTCATCCGTGAAGCTCCGACAATACCTATGCATGCACACGAGTGGAGTGTCAAGTAGTATACCATCCTCGAAGGGGTCAAGTGAACACGTGTAAAGGATATGATTCACCTTTAAGTATGTGAAGTAGATGTCGCATGCGTCACATGCCAAATGGACTCTTGGCATGGTGACATCCGTAGGATGCTCAGCATCATCCCCCCCCCCCCTTGTGAAAGATCCGACCTCGGATCAAAAACCAAATCACCGTGGGAAAGAGACGGCTTCGCTGTGTAGAAGTGGACGTTCACCAAGTACTCGTCATCTAGTAACTCGAAATGGGCACTCTCCAATGTCGCACCATCTTGTGATTCCTTCAAAAGGAGCAAGAACAACAAACACTTGGAAAACGAATGTGGTTATCGTTAGTGCAAAACCAAGCATTCAAGTGGCGATTCGCCAAACAATTGTCGTCATCAAGCATAGCATATGGCGTGACAAAGAATCATGACATGGCATGTAAGCACATAAATTGAGCACAAGCGAAGATATCATGGGGACAAGCATGTAAATGTGAGGTAGTGATGCAAATATGTGTGACAAGAGAAGAAGCATCTATCTCAAGGTCATAGCAAACATGCATAAAGCGCTCAACAAACGGTCTATGGTAGGCAAAGGAAGTATTCACCACACCAAATAAAATGAAGTGTCTAAACACATGGGTCAAGTGCAAGACAATCCAAGCATAATGTGCATAGGATGTAGTGAAAATCAAGTGGCACTCAACACAATAGAAAGATAAATTGTTCAACATGTGTGAGTCAATCAAGGTAAGCATGTAGCAATCAATGGGGCATGTCATATGTGAAGAAATGACATTTTTGCAACCAACCATATGATAGGAGTAAGTAATCCAAGAATTGGATGCAACACACAAGGCATATATATATATATATATATATATATATATATATATATATATATATATATATATATATATATCATGATGCATGGAAATGTGAAAATGGTAAGTCAAGCAAGATCTCTAACATGTGTGCAATCAAGTGGTCCAAGATGGCCAATAAGTTTCATGGTGCAAGCAACACAAGTAGTAAGATCTTCAATATCCATGCTCAAGAAAGATGTCACCTTGAAGGCGTGTCCTTGTGCATTCCTCACAATGTTGAAGTAGAAGCAAATGTGATGTAGTATTGTCGGGGTAGAAGGTGGTTTGCTCTCAAGAGCTCAGATTGTCAATTCACGTGAAGTGGAAGTCGACACAAAGTCCAAGTATCCTACACATGCACAAAACAAAGCAAAGAACGTATGCGCATGGTAGATAAACAAATCATCTATCATGATGGTTCTCATCTTTTGCACATAACCATTAGAAGCACAAGTGCATGAATAATATGATGCAACAATGGCGATATTCATGGCACTTGGTATATGGTGCAAAGAAGTAAGGCAAGCATGCTTCACAAGTAATATATCAAACTCTCCATATATATGTGAGAATGCTATGGGGGCAATCTCATAGCAAGACTAAAGGCATTGTTGCACTCAATACATGTCAAATCATCTAAAATGAGAGAGGCAACACATGGAGAGATATGAAAAGAAGCAATAACAATCATGTGCAAAGCATGGCAATGGTTGTCATCAACCTCATGAATAGAACAAGTATGAACCATTGGTGATGCAAGATGAGTAAGCATATCAATCATGTCGTGCAAACTACTGGAGCAAAGATGCAACACGCTAGGGGAAATCATGGCAATCATGTCATGTGAGCAAATAATAGGCATAGACAATGCACATGACATATCGCAAGCACGAACACAAAGCAAGATCATAGTATCATCATAGGAATGGGTCGCAAAAGGAATATCGCAATAACAAGTGATATCTCCACCAAGCTTGCAAAGACACAGACAAGTACTAGAATCAATCATCATGTGTAATGCAAAGCATTGGTCACAAATGCATGGTAAAGGCATAGGAATAAGCATATCATGCAAGGTGAACATGGCAAGATGGGCTAGAGTATGTAATGGACAATAACCCATAACCATGTGAGGGCCATGTAGAACAAATGCGCGAAGTTTTTCCACAATGGGAATGGTGGTAAAGACAATCCACGGGATCCCAAGTCATCATTGCTCTCTAGAGCTTGTTTTGTAAACTCATGGGATTGTGAGGTTGAAAAGTAAGCATGGGTACCTACACAAAAAATACACAAACGGAAGAAATTGTGTGTGTGGTAAATGTACACATCATCCATCATGATGTGTATGTGTGATACATCTCCGTCGTATCTAATTTTCCAAACAATTTTGCCCTTGTTTTGGACTCTAACTTGCATGATTTGAATGGAACTAGCTCGGACTGACGCTGTTTTCAGCAGAATTGCCATGGTGTTATTTATGTGCAGAAACAAAAGTTCTCGGAATGACCTGAAACTTCACGAAGATTATTTTTGGAAATAATAAAAATACTGGCAAAGGAATCAAGGCCAGGGGGCCACACCCTTCCCACGAGGGTAGGTGGCGCGCCTGCCCCCTGGGCACGCCCCCTGCTTCGTGGGCCCCCTGGAGCTCCATCGACCTCAACTCCAACTCCATATATTCGTGTTTGGGGAGAAAAAATCAGAGAGAAAGATTCATCGCGTTTTACGATACGGAGCCGCCGCCAAGCCCTAAACTCTCTTGGGAGGTGTCGGTGTACAAAAGTAGGGACTCTCCTTTTGACCCCTTTACTTGTGCACGGGCAGTTAGAGCCTCCCGCCACGGCCGCACATAACAGGGCAGGGAAAGGGAAGCCGGAGAGAAGCCGAAGGCACAAGACGAACAAAGCAACGACAAGGACCAAGGCCACAAAGATCAGATGGACGAAGCAGGCTTCCCCGGCAAGGACCCTTGCCGGGGCAGCTCGCCCACGCCAGCCGAGCAAGCCACCCTCGAGCCCACCAACACCTGACAAATGCATTGGGACAGGGCCCGGGAGGCACCTATGTGGTGGCATGCAGATCTTTGTGAAGACAAAGAATAGTCAAGATCAAATGAGGATAGGAAGGCAGCCATCCTCACCGAAGAAATCCACAAGACCCCCGGTAAGACCCGTCCCGGGCCACCCGGCAAGGCCCTCGCCAGGCGCACCAGCAGGGCCACCGTCAGGCCCGCGCCAGCCAAGTCTCCGCCGCCGTTCGCATGCAGCTGCCGACCCAACCAGCTGGGTAGGCACCTACGTGGCAACATGCAGCCCTTCGTGGAGGCTCCACCACCGCACCATCTCAGCTACCTGCTTGCCTACATGGCACGACATGCATCGCTGGCCAGGGCACGTGTCGAAGCTTGGAGGAGCGGCAACGGACGGGGCGGTCCTTGCCCCCGTCCCCGATAAAGTGAAGGGACACCTAAGCCTCGCATTAAACGCGCTTTGTCCTGTAATACCAGCGATAAGCTCGTGACGCTGTAGCACTTTCCACCTCCTGTGTGCCACTGTGGCAGCCCCTTTCACCTATAAAAGGAGGCACATGGCACACGGGAGAAGGATTCGGCTCTTTCGAACCTCGCAGCACCTAGAGCTAGTTCAAGGGCACAAGAACACTAAATACATCCACCGAAGCAGGATCGTAGGGTTTTATGCAACTTTGCGGCCCGAACCTGGGTAAATCCCTTTGTGTTGTCTGCTAGTCCAGCTCTTCTCACGATCCCCGCGCCCCGCAACTGTAGAAGGGATTCCAGTGATCCCATGAAGTCGTTTCCCACCAACATCTATGGCGCGCCAGGTAGGGGGCGCAATTGTGAGAATCTGGTCTAGCAGTTGACCTAGTTGTTCTTCATCGCCATGGCTCCTAAGAAGGAGGCGACCACGGCGATCGGTTCGTCCGGGACCAGGTTGCCAGCACGGGTGCAGACCAGTAGCGGGCCAGTCCTGGAGATAACTCGTGGCGCAGCCCGCGAACATCCACATCACCCTGGCGGTTCAGGCCTGGCGAGTGGCGTCGTTCGCGTGCCAGGCGACGAGCTGCCAGTCGCGGGCTACAGACACGGAGTCGGGCCCCCCGCAGGCGGCGCGGGGCCCTCTAGGGGCGCCGCCCTCCCGCCACACGGCGGCACGGCGGCCTCCAAGACACCAACACCAGCGCCCATGGCGCGCTCTTCCCAGGTTGTGCGTGATGAGCAGCGTCACCCTGCTGGTGACCCTGCACGCCGCCCTGGGAAGAGTCCCGTGCACCCATCACATGATGAGGAGGGCCAGCATGCGCGCCAGGTGCTGACGGAGGTGGCGAACGGCTGCGGGGCCGTCAAGCGGCTCCTTCTAACATGGTTAGAAGTCAAGGTGCATCGCGGTACACCCAGCTCTCGCCGCCATCCCCGCCAGCGGAGGCCCTAGCACGCGCGAAGCTGCTCCTCGATTTTCCTCCCGCCGCGGAGAAGCTTGACGAATGGAGGGCCACCGTCCGGAGCCTCGTCGGCATCGCCAAAAACGTTCAGTTGAGGCCGGCGGGACCCGTAGGCCGTCGCTCCACCGGGCTACCGCGTGCCAGCGGAGGCCATGCCGGTGGCGACGCGGCCACGGTGTACTCCCCACTTCCATCCCGACTACGGTGGCCTACCTTACGAGGTGGTTTGTCCGGCTTTCACCCGTGAGCTGCGGCAGTTCCAGTGGCCCTCCCACCGTACGTTCAAGCCCGACGTTGGCGAGAAGTACAACGGCAAGACTCACCCGTCAGAGTTCCTCATCATCTACACCATCGCAATGCAAGCTGCTGGGGCCCGCGACGATAAGGTGATTGCCAACTACTTCCCGTTGGCACTCAAGCCTAATGTTATGTCATGGTTGATGCACTTGCCGGTGGATTCCATCTCTTCTTGGGCGGATCTGTGCCATGAGTTTGTTGGCGCCTTTGCGGAGGTCACCAAGCTCATGGCGGCGAGTGATTTACACATCATCCCCGGAAGGAAGGAGAAACTTGCAAAGTACATCCAAAGGTGCAGCGGGTGCAGTACAACATCCCGATGTTCATCCCGCCGCCGTGATCGGTCGTTCCATCGAGCGTCGCAATCGCAAGATGCGGGAAGAACTGGCGATGAACAAGGTTAAGGATGTGGCCGAGCTCTATGTTCTGGCCGATCGATGCGCTCGTGATGAGGAGGGAAGGAAGTACCCCGGCGAAGATGCCGGTGCAGAAACCGACTCCACTGGCGACACCGCCACCCCAGCGAAGAAGGGCCGACGCTGTAACAGGAAGCACAAGGGCAAGGTCGTGCTTGCCGTTGAGGGATCCGACGACACCGGCGCCACCAAGAAGACCAAGGCGAGCAACCCCGGCAAGGAGGTTGCCAGGTGTGACGCTTGCCGGGCCTTGGCGGCTGCCGACAAGCCAGGAGGCTCCGACAAGCAGTACTACAAGATCCACTGCACTAAGGGCCACGATCTCCAAAACTGCCGGCAGGTAGAGCTGCTCGCCGAGAAGCAGAAAGCCGAGTATGAGCGGCAGGACAAGGAGAAAGGCCCAGATGGTGCCGAGGGGTCCGGCAAGAAACGTAGCAGCCAAGGAGGCCGCCGTGGCAGGGATTATCAACAAGAGAGGCCCGCCCGGGGCCATGACAAGAAGCAGGAAGACGATGATCATGACGAGGATGACGAGTCCGGCGACCACGAGTTTCAGAAAGCCATAGAGGCCATGTGCGTCAATGGTGGCGCCTCGCTGTATACATCCCACCGCCAACTCAAGAAGTGGGCGCGTGAGGTCACAGCGGTGGAGCCATCGTTCGGCGCACGGAAGCCGCTGAAATGGTCCAGCACGCCCATCATCTTCGACACCGAGGACCACCCTGACTGCACTACTGTGATCGGGTGCTTGCCATTGTTGGTCTCACCAACAATCCGCAACCTCAAGGTGACAAAGATGTTGGTTGACGGTGGGGCCGGCCTGAACTTGATCTCGCCTGTTGTGGTCAAAAGGCTGTAGATCCCTGATGAATACCTCGAGGAGACGTGCACGTTCCAAGGGGTTAATCCGGGGAGGAGCCAGCCAAAGGGAAAGATCACGCTGCTGTGACATTCGGAGGCGAGCTGAACCATAGGACGGAGAGGATTGTTTTTGATGTAGCCGAGATCCCCTTGCCTTACAACGGGATTCTTGGCCGCCCGACACTAGCCAAGTTCATGGAGGCTTCACACTACGCCTACGACGTGCTGAAGATGCCCGGGCCGATGAACATCATCACCGTCCCCTCTGACAAGAAAGATGCGTTGATCTGCGCCGACCAACTCTACCGGGAAGCAGTTGCAGCAGCTGCCGCTAAGGCATCTGCTCCTGCCGACGGAGCCATGGGGGGGGGAAGAAGACCGGCGAGACCCCTCGCACCCACTTCGGCAAGCGCACCTCTTCGGGGTGTTGCGCTTCCGTTGAGGACGTGCTAGAGAGCTCCGCCGGCAAGAGCAAGAAGTCCAGAGCCACACCACCAGAGACCAAGAATGTGCCCGTCAAGGAAGATGGTACGGGGGGAGCTTTTACTATAAGCTCCACCCTCGACGGCAAATAGGAAAGCGAGCTCGTCACCTTCCTGCGGGCGAATGTCGATGTGTTTGCATGGCAAGCCTCCGACATCCCCGGCGTTCCCAGGGAGGTGATTGAGCACCACCTTGCTGTCTGTCCTCATGCGTGGCCCGTCAAGCAAAATGTCAGGAAGCAAGCTCTGGAGAGACAGGAGTTCATCACGGAGGAAATCAGAAAGCTAGAGGCGGCATGTTTGGTGAGGGGAGTACTCCATCCGACGTGGTTGGCCAATCCGGTGGTAGTGTGCAAGGCAAACGGGAAGTGGAGGCTGTGTATTGATTACACAGACATCAATAAGGCCTGTCCAAAGGATCATTTCCCATTACCGTGCATTGACCAGATTGTTGACTCCACGGCTGGGTGTGACCTCTTGTCGTTCCTTGACGCCTACTCAGGATACCACCAGATCTTCATGACAAAGGAAGACGAGGAAAAGACAGCATTCATCACCCCATGTGGTACGTATTGCTTTTTACGGATGCCTTTCGGGTTGAAGAGTGCTGGCTCAACCTTTTCAAGAGTAGTCCAAATTGGTTTTGAGCCCTAGCTACATAGAAATATGGAAGCTTATATGGATGACATAGTGGTCAAAAAAAGGACAAAGCAACACTTGTACAGGATCTGGAGGAAACATTTGGGAACCTGCGCAAGATCAACCTCAAATTGAAACCTGAGAAGTGTGTCTTCGGCGTCCCGTCCGGCAAGCTTCTCGGGTTCTTTGTGTCCCAGCGCGGGATTGAAGCAAACCCAGATAAGATCAAGGCCATCGAGAAGATTGAGGCACCCAAGCGGATCAAGGACGTGCGTCGGCTCACTGGTTGCGTTGCTGCCATGAGCCGGTTCATCTCCAAGTCCGTGGAGCGTGCCCTTCCTTTTTTCAAGATCCTGAAGAAGGCAGGGCCGGTGGAGTGGACCCTAGAGGCCGAGGCAGCGCTGCAAGATTTGAAGAAATACCTCACCTCTACCCCAGTGCTGGTTGCGCCTAAACCACAAGAACCGTTGCTGCTTTACCTAGCGGGAACAAATTAGGTGGTAAGCGCCGCACTAGTGGCGCAGAGAGAGGTTGATGAGGAGACAGCAACAGCGGCGGAATCGACGGTTGACGGGCCGCAACCTTCCCCGGCAGGGCTCAGTCCCGGCAAGACTGAGTCCCCGGCAAGGCTCGGTCCCGGCAAGACTGGCGCCAGTACGACGGGACCCACATGACCGGGTGAAGAGGCGCAGAAGAAGAAAATGGTATAGCACCCAGTTTACTCCCGGGCTAGGTCGAAGTACTCAGGTGTGCAGAAGCTGCTCTTCGGCCTCCTTATGGCCTCGAGGAAGCTGCGCCATTACTTCCAAGCGCACGAGATCACGATAGTCACCTGCCTCCCATTGCAACGGATACTGCATAACCCAGATGCAACGGGGAGGATCGTGGAATGGGCCCTGGAGCTGTCAAGTTTCGGTTTGAAGTTCGAAAGTACCTCAACGATTCAGAGCAGAGTCTTGGCGGAGTTTGTTGCGGATGGACCTCGACGCCCGACGAAGAGGTACAGGAGACCACTCTCTCCGGCAACGAAACGAGCCGCAACTGGGTCATGTACTTTGATGGTGCCTTCTCACTGCAAGGCACCGGTGCTGGTGTGCTACTTGTCGCACCCACCGGAGAGCACCTCAAGTATGTCATCCAGATGCACTTCCCCTGGGAAATGTCAACCAACAACACCGCCGAGTACGAGGGATTGCTTGCCGGTCTCAGGATCGCGGCAGACCTCGGAGTTAAAAAGCTCATCGTCAGGGGCGACTCACAGCTCGTCGTCAGGCAGATCAACAAAGATTATCAAAGTCCGTTGATGGAAGCATACGTAGCTGAGGTCAGGAAACTGGTGTTGGAAATATGCCCTGGAGGCAATAATAAATTAGTTATTATTATATTTCCTTGTTCATGATAATCGTTTATTATCCATGCTATAATTGTATTGATAGGAAACTCAGATACATGTGTGGGTACATAGACAACACCATGTCCCTAGTAAGCCTCTAGTTGACTAGCTCGTTGATCAATAGATGGTTACAGTTTCCTGACCATGGACATTGGATGTCGTTGATAACGGGATCACATCATTAGCAGAATGATGTGATGGACAAGACCCAATCCTAAGCCTAGCACAAAGATCGTGTAGTTCGTATGCTAAAGCTTTTCTAATGTCAAGTATTTTTCCTTAGACCATGAGATTGTGCAACTCCCGGATACCGTAGGAATGCTTTGGGTGTACCAAACGTCACAACGTAACAGGGTGGCTATAAAGGTGCACTACAGGTATCTCCGAAAGTGTATGTTGGGTTGGCACGAATCGAGACTGGGATTTGTCAGTCTGTGTGACGGAGAGGTATCTCTGGGCCCACTCGGTAGGACATCATCATAATGTGCACAATGTGACCAAGGGGTTGATCACGGGATGATGTGTTATGGAACGAGTAAAGAGACTTTCCAGTAACGAGATTGAACAAGGTATCGGCATACCGACGATCGAATCTCGGGCAAGTACAATACTGCTATACAAAGGGAATTGTATACGGGATTGATTGAGTCCTTGACATCGTGGTTCATATGATGAGATCATCGTGGAACATGTGGGAACCAACATGGGTATCCAGATCCCGCTGTTGGTTATTGATCGAAGAACGTCTCGGTCATGTCTGCATGGTTCCCGAACCCGTAGGGTCTACACACTTAAGGTTCGATGACGCTAGGGTTATAAAGGAAGTTTGTATGTGGTTACTGAATGTTGTTGAGTCCGGATGAGATCCCGGACGTCACGAGGAGTTCCGGAATGGTCCGGAGGTAAAGATTTATATATGGAAAGTTGTTGTTCGGGTTCCGGGAAAAGTTCGGGTTTTTCTGGTATTGTACCGGGAAGCTTCCGGAAGGTTCTGGAGGATTACGGAGGGGTCCGGAGGTCCGGAAATTGTTCCACCACGTACAATACAGCAGCATGGGCTGTAAGGGGGCGCCCTAGCCTTAATGGGCCAGGGGCACCAGCCCCCCCAAGGCCCATGCGCATGGGAGAGGGGAAACCCTAAGGGGGAGGGCCTCCACTTGACTTGGGAGGCACTCCCCCCCGGGCCGCCCCTAGATGGGATCTAGGGCTGGCCGCCGCCCCTAGGGGTGGAACCCTAGGTGGGGGCGCAGCCCCCCTCTCCCCCTATATATAGTGGAGGCAAAGGGGCAGCCCAACACACGAAGTTCTTCGCATGTTGGCGCAGCCCTACCTCTCTTTCTCCTCATATCCCGCGGTGCTTGGCGATGCCCTGCAGGATTGCCACGCTCCTCCACCTCCACACGCCGTTGTGATGCTGTTGGACGGAGTCTTCCTCAACCTCTCCCTCTCTCCTTGCTGGATCAAGGCATGGGAGACGTCACCGGACTGCACGTGTGTTGAACGCGGAGGTGCCGTCCGTTCGGCACTAGGATCTCCGGTGATTTGGATCACGACGAGTACGACTCCTTCAACCCCGTTCTATTGAACGCTTCCGCTTAGCAATCTACAAGGGTATGTAGATGCACTCTCCTTCTCCTCGTTGCTGGTTTCTCCATAGATAGATCTTGGTGACACGTAGGAAAATTTTGAATTTCTGCTACGTTCCCCAACAGTGGCATCATGAGCTAGGTCTATTGCGTAGATTCTTTGCACGCGTAGAACACAAAGTAGTTGTGGGCGTTGATTTTGTTCAATATGCTTACCGTTACTAGTCCAATCTGGTTTCGAAGGTATTGTGGGATGAAGCGGACCGGACCGACCTTACACATACACTTACGTGAGACAGGTTCCATTGACTGACATGCACTTGGTGCATAAGGTGGCTAGCGGGTGCCAGGCTCTCCCACTTTAGTCGGAACGGATTCGATGAAAAGGGTCCTTATGAAGGGTAAATAGCAATTGGCATATCACATTGTGGTTTTGCGTAGGTAAGAAACGTTCTTGCTAGAAACCCATAGCAGCCACGTAAAACATGCAAACAATAATTAGAGGACGTCTAACTTGTTTTTGCAGGGTATGCTATGTGATGTGATATGGCCAAGAAGAATGTGATGAATGATATGTGATGTATGATATTGATCATGTTCTTGTAATAGGAATCACGACTTGCATGTCGATGAGTATGACAACCGGCAGGAGACATAGGAGTTGTCTTAATTTATTGTATGACCTGCGTGTCATTGAACAAACGCCATGTAATTACTTTACTTTATTGCTAACCGGTAGCCATAGTAGTAGAAGTAATAAGTTGGCGAGACAACTTCATGGAGACACGATGATGGAGATCATGATGATGGGGATCATGGTGTCATGCCGATGGCGATGATGATCATGGAGCCCCGAAGATGGAGATCAAAAGGAGCAAAATGATATTGGCCATATCATGTCACTTTTTGATTGCATGTGATGTTTATCATGTTTATACATCTTATTTTCTTAGAACGACGGTAGTAAATAAGATGATCCCTCATTAAAATTTCAAGAAAGTGTTCCCCTAACTGTGCACCGTTGCGAAAGTTAAATCGTTTGAAGCACCACGTGTTGATCGGGTGTGATAGATTCTTACGTTCACATACAGCGGTGTAAGCCAGATTTACACACGTGAAACACTTAGGTTAACTTGACGAGCCTAGCATGTACAGACATGGCCTCGGAACACAAGAGACCGAAAGGTCGAGCATGAGTCGTATGGTAGATACGATCAACATGAAGATGTTCACCGATGATGACTAGTCCGTCTCACGTGATGATCAGACACGACCTAGTTGACTCAGATCATGTAATCACTTAGATGACTAGAGGGATGTCTATCTGAGTGGGAGTTCATTAGATGAACTTAATTATCCTGAACATAGTCAAAAGCCCTTTGCAAATTATGTCGTGAGCTCGCGCTTTAGTTCCACTATTTAGATATGTTCCTAGAGAAAATATAGTTGAAAGTTGACGAGAGCAATTATGCGGACGAAGAAAGCTTATGTCCTTAATGCACCGCTCGGTGTGCTGAACCCCAAACGTCGCTGCGTGGATGTTGCGAACATCGGACATACACGTTTGATAACTAAGTGATAGTTCGGTTAAGCGGTTTAGAGTTGAGGCACCAAAGGCGTTTTTGAAGCGTCACGGAACATATGAGATGTTTGAGGGTTGAAATTGGGATTTCAGGCTCGTGCCCACGTCAAGAGGTATAAGACCTCCGGCGATTTTCTTAGCCTGCAAACTAAGGGAGAAAAGCTCAATCGTTGAGCTTGTGCTCAGATTGTCTCGAGTGCAACAATCACTTGAATCGAGTGGGAGTTGATCTTCCGATGAGATAGTGATGTTTCTCCAAAGTCATTGCCACCAAGCTGCTAGAGCTTCGTGATGAACTATAACATATCGGGGATAGATATGATGATCCTTGAGCTATTTGCAATGTTCGACACATGAATGTAGAAATCAAGAAGGAGCATCAATTGTTGATGGTTAGTGAAACCACTAGTTTCAAGAAGGGCAATGGCAAGAAGGGGTACTTCATGAAACAGCAAATCAGTTGCTGCTCTAGTGAAGAAACCCAAGGTTGAACCCAAACCCGAGACTAAGTGCTTCTGTAATAAGGGGAACAGCCACTAAGAGCAGAATTACCCTAGATACTTGGTAGATGAGAAGGCTGGCAAGGTCGATAGAAGTATATTAGATATACATTATGTTAATGTGTACTTTACTAGTACTCCTAGTAGCACCAGGGTATTAGATATCGGTTCGGTTGCTAAGTGTTAGTAACTTGAAATAAAAGCTACAGAATAAACAGAGACTGGCTAAAGGTGAGCTGACGATATGTGTTGGAAGTGTTTCCAAGGTTGATGTGATCAAGCATCGCACGCTCCCTCTACCATCGAGATTTGGTGTTTGCGTTGAGCATAGACATGATTGGATTATGTCTATCGCAATACGGTTATTCATTTAAGGAGAATAATGGTTACTCTGTTTATTTGAATAATACCTTCAATGGTCTTACACCTAAAAAGAATGGTTTATTGAATCTCGATCGTAATGATACACATTTTCATGCCAAAAGATATAAGATAGCAATGATAGTACCACTTACTTGTGGCACTGCCATGTAAGTCATATTGGTTTAAAACGCATGAAGAAGCTCCATGTTGATGGATCTTTGGACTCACTCGTTTTGAAAAGTTTGAGACATGTGAACCATGTCTATTGGTGTATACGCATGAAGAAACTCCATGCAGATGGATCGTTTGGACTCACTTGATTTTGAATCACTTGAGATATGCAAATCATACCACATGGGCAAGATGACTGAAAGCCTTGTTTTCAGTAAAATGGAACAAGAGAGCAACTTGTTGGAAGTAATACATTTTGATGTGTGCAGTCCAATGAGTCTTTGAGGCACGCAGATGGATATCGTTATGTTCTTACTTCACGGATGATTTGAGTAGATACTGAGTATATTCACTTGATGAAACACAAGTCTGAATTTTTGAATGGTTCAAGTAAATTCAGAGTGAAGTTGAAGATCATCGTGACAAGAGGATAAAATGTCTATGATATGATCATAGAGATGAGTATCTGAGTTACGAGCTTTGGCACGCAACTAAGACATTGTGGAAATTGTTTCACAGTTAATACCGCCTGGAACACCATAGTGTGATGGTGTGTCCGAACATCATAGTTGCAACCTATTGGATATGGTGCGTACCATGATGTCTCTTATCGAATTACCACTATCGTTCATGGGTTAGGCATTAGAGACAACTGCACTCACTTTAATAGGGCACCACGTAATTTCGTTGAGATGACACCGTGAGAACTATGGTTTAGAGAAACCTAAGCTGTCGTTTCTTGAAAGTTTGGGGCTGCGACGCTTATGTGAAAAAGTTTCATCATGATAAGCTCGAACCCAAAATGGATAAATGCACCTTCATAGGATACCCAAAATGGTTGGGTATACCTCCTAATTCTGATCCGGAAGCAAAAGTGATTGTTTCTAGAAACGGGTCCTTTCTCGAGGAAAAGTTTCTCTCGAAAGAATTGAGTGGGAGGATGGTGGAGACTTGATGAGGTTATTGAACCGTCACTTCAACAAGTGTGTAGCAGGGCACAGGAAGTTGTTCCTGTGGCGCCTACACCAATTGAAGTAGAAGCTTATGATAGTGATCATGAAGTTTTGGATCAAGTCACTACCGGACCTCGTAGGTTGATAAGGACACGTACTACTTCAGAGTGGTACGCAATCCTGTCTTAGAGGTCATGTTGCTAGACAACAATGAACCTACGAGCTATGGAGAAGCGATGGTGGGCCCGGATCCCGACGAATGGCTCGAGGCCATAACATCCGAGAGAGGATCCATGACTTTGGAAGAAATACTTGATGGTCGTGGGGCGTTGGGTAAATATGGATTTTAAAGGAAGGCGGACAATGATGGTAAGTATCACCATTAAGAAAGCTCGACTTGTCGTTAAAGATGTTTTCCGACAAGTTCAAGGAGTTGACTACGGTGAGGCTTTCTCACTCGTAGCGATGCTAAGAGTCTGTTGGAATTGGATTAGCGATTCTGCATTATTTATGAAATCTTGCATATAGGATGTCAAAACATTGTTTCCTTGACAGTTTTCTTGAGGAAAGGTTGTATGTGATACAACCGTAAGGTTTTGACAATCTGAAAGACGCTAACAAGTATGCAAAGCTCCAGCAATCCTTCTAAGGACTGGAGTAAGCATCTCGGAGTTGGAATGTACGCTTTGATGAGATGATCAAAGATTTTGGGTCTATACAAAGTTTATGAGAAACTTGTATTTCCAAAGAAGTGAGTGGGAGCACTAAAGAATTTCTGATGAGTATATGTTGATCAGAAATGATGTAGAATTTATGGAAAGCATATAGGGTTGTTTGAAAAGTGTTTTTCAATGGAAGACCTGGATTAGCCTACTTGAACAATAAGCATCAAGATCTATAAGATGGATCAAAATGTTTAATAATACTTTCAAATGAGCACATACCTTGACATAATCTTGAAGGTGTTCAAGATGGATCAGTCAAAGAAGGAGTTCTTGCCTGAGTTGTAAGGTATGAAGTTAAGAGTTAAAGCTCGACCACGGCAGAAAAGAGAGAAAGGACGAAGGTCGTCCCCTATGCCTTAGACGTAGGCTCTACAGTATGCTATGCTGTGTACCACACCTGATGTGTGCCTTGCTACATATCTGGCAAGAGGGTACAAAGGTGATCAAGGAGTGGATCACCAGATAGCGGTCAAAATTATCCTTAGAGGAATAAGGATATGTTTCTCGGTTATGGAGGTGATAAAGAGTTCGACGTAAAGAGTTGCATCGATGCAAGCTTAACACCTATCCGGATAGCTCTAAGTAGAGATACCAGATACGTATAATGGAGCAACAATTTGGAATAGCTCCAAGTGGAACGTGGTAGCAGCATCTACGATATGACCTAAAGTTTTGTGAAATACATAGGGATCTGAATATTGCAGACCCGTTGACTACAACCTCTCTCACAAGCATAAACATGATCAAACCCAGAACTCTGTGAGTGTTAATCACATGGCGATGTGAACTAAATTATTGACTCTAGTGCAAGTGGGAGACTGTTGGAAATATGCCCTAGAGGCAATAATAAATTAGTTATTATTATATTTCCTTTTTCATGATAATCGTTTATTATCCATGCTATAATTGTATTGATAGGAAACTCAGATACATGTGTGGGTACATAGACAACACCATGTCCCTAGTAAGCCTCTAGTTGACTAGCTCGTTGATCAATAGATGGTTACGGTTTCCTGACCATGGACATTGGATGTCGTTGATAATGGGATCACATCATTAGCAGAATGATGTGATGGACAAGACCCAATCCTAAGCCTAGCACAAAGATCGTGTAGTTCGTATGCTAAAGCTTTTCTAATGTCAAGTATTTTTCCTTAGACCATGAGATTGTGCAACTCCCGGATACCGTAGGAATGCTTTGGGTGTACCAAACGTCACAACGTAACTAGGTGGCTATAAAGGTGCACTACAGGTATCTCTGAAAGTGTCTGTTGGGTTGGCACGAATCGAGAATGGGATTTGTCACTCCGTGTGAGGGAGAGGTATCTCTGGGCCCACTCGGTAGGACATCATCATAATGTGCACAATGTGACCAAGGGGTTGATCACGGGATGATGTGTTACGGAACGAGTAAAGAGACTTTCCAGTAACGAGATTGAACAAGGTATCGGCATACCGACGATCGAATCTCGGGCAAGTACAATACCGCTAGACAAAGGGAATTGTATACGGGATTGATTGAGTCCTTGACATCGTGGTTCATCTAATGAGATCGTGGAACATGTGGGAGCCAACATGGGTATCCAGATCCCGCTGTTGGTTATTGACCGGAGAACGTCTCGGTCATGTCTGCATGGTTCCCGAACCCGTAGGGTCTACACACTTAAGGTTCGATGATGCTAGGGTTATAAAGGAAGTTTGTATGTGGTTACGAATGTTGTTGAGTCCGGATGAGATCCCGGATGTCACGAGGAGTTCGGAATGGTCCGGAGGTAAAGATTTATATATGGGAAGTTGTTGTTGGGTTCCGGAAAAGTTTGGGTTTTTCGGTATTGTACCGGAAGCTTAGGAAGGTTCGGAGGATTCGGAGGGTCCGGAGGTCCGGAAATTGTTCCACCACATAGAATACAGTAGCATGGGCTGTGAGGCGCCCTAGCCTTAATCGCCAGGGCACTAGCCCCCAAGGCCCATGCGCATGGGAGAGGGAAACCCTAAGGGGAGGGCCTCCACTTGACTTGGGAGGCACTCCTCCCCCCCTTGGCCGTCCCCTAGATGGGATCTAGGGCTGGCCGCCACCCCTAGGGGTGGAAGCCTAGGTGGGGGCGCAGCCCCCCCTCTCCCCCTATATATAGTGGAGGCAAAGGGGCAGCCCAACACACGAAGTTCTTCGCATGTTGGCGCAGCCCTACCTCTCTTTCTCCTCATATCCCGCGGTGCTTGGCGATGCCCTGTAGGATTTCCACGCTCCTCCACCTCCACACGCCGTTGTGCTGCTGCTGGACGGAGTCTTCCTCAACCTCTCCCTCTCTCCTTGCTGGATCAAGGCATGGGAGACGTCACCGGGCTGCACGTGTGTTGAACGCGGAGGTGCCGTCCGTTCGGCACTAGGATCTCCGGTGATTTGGATCACGACGAGTACGACTCCTTCAACCCCGTTCTCTTGAACGCTTCTGCTTAGCGATCTACAAGGGTATGTAGATGCACTCTCCTTCTCCTCGTTGATGGTTTCTCCATAGATAGATCTTGGTGACACGTAGGAAAATTTTGAATTTCTGCTCGTTCCCCAACAAGATGGCATCATGAGCTAGGTCTATTATGTAGATTCTTTGCACGCGTAGAACACAAAGTAGTTGTGGGCGTTGATTTTGTTCAATATGCTTACTGTTACTAGTCCAATCTTGTTTCAACGGTATTGTTGGATGAAGCGGCCGGACCGACCTTACACATACACTTACGTGAGACAGGTTCCACCGGTGACATGCACTTGGTGCATAAGGTGGCTAGCGGTGCCGCCTCTCCACTTTAGTCGGAACGGATTCGATGAAAAGGGTCCTTATGAAGGGTAAATAGCAATTGGCATATCACGTTGTGGTTTTGCGTAGGTAAGAAACGTTCTTGCTAGAAACCCATAGCAGCCACGTAAAACATGCAAACAACAATTAGAGGACGTCTAACTTGTTTTTGCAGGGTATGCTATGTGATGTGATATGGCCAAGAAGAATGTGATGTATGATATTGATCATGTTCTTGTAATAGGAATCACGACTTGCATGTCGATGAGTATGACAACCGGCAGGAGCCATAGGAGTTGTCTTAATTTATTGTATGACCTGCGTGTCATTGAACAAACGCCATGTAATTACTTTACTTTATTGCTAACCGGTAGCCATAGTAGTAGAAGTAATAAGTTGGCGAGACAACTTCATGGAGACACGATGATGGAGATCATGATGATGGGGATCATGGTGTCATGCCGGTGGCGATGATGATCATGGAGCCCCGAAGATGGACATCAAAAGGAGCAACATGATATTGGACATATCATGTCACTTTTTGATTGCATGTGATGTTTATCATGTTTATACATCTTATTTGCTTAGAACGACGGTAGTAAATAAGATGATCCCTCATTAAAATTTCAAGAAAGTGTTCCCCTAACTGTGCACCGTTGCGAAAGTTAAATGCTTTGAAGCACCACGTGATGATCGGGTGTGATAGATTCTTACGTTCACATACAACGGGTGTAAGCCAGATTTACACACGCGATACACTTAGGTTAACTTGACGAGCCTAGCATGTACAGACATGGCCTCGGAACACAAGAGACCGAAAGGTCGAGCATGAGTCATATGGTAGATACGATCAACATGAAGATGTTCACCGATGATGACTACTCCGTCTCACGTGATGATCAGACACGGCCTAGTTGACTCGGATCATGTAATCACTTAGATGACTAGAGGGATGTCTATCTGAGTGGGAGTTCATTAGATGAACTTAATTATCCTGAACATAGTCAAAAGCCCTTTGCAAATTATGTCGTAAGCTCGCGCTTTAGTTCCACTGTTTAGGTATGTTCCTAGAGAAAATATAGTTTAAAGTTGAGAGTAGCGATTATGCGGACAGAAGAAAGCTTATGTCCTTAATGCACCGCTCAGTGTGCTAAACCCCAAACGTCGTCTGTGGATGTTGCGAACATCGGACATACACGTTTTGATAACTACGTGATAGTTCAGTTAAACGGTTTAGAGTTGAGGCACCAAAGACGTTTTTCGAAACGTCTCGGAACATATGAGATGTTTCGAGGGTTGAAATTGGGATTTCAGGCTCGTGCCCACATCAAGAGGTATAAGACCTCCGACGATTTTCTTAGCCTGCAAACTAAGGGAGAAAAGCTCAATCGTTGAGCTTGTGCTCAGATTGTCTGAGTGCAACAATCACTTGAATCGAGTGGGAGTTGATCTTCCAGTTGAGATAGTGATGTTTCTCCAAAGTCATTGCCACCAAGCTGCTAGAGCTTCGTGATGAACTATAACATATCAGGGATAGATATGATGATCCTTGAGCTATTTGCAATGTTCGACACCGCGAATGTTGAAATCAAGAAGGAGCATCAATTGTTGATGGTTAGTGAAACCACTAGTTTCAAGAAGGGCAATGGCAAGAAGGGGTACTTCATGAAACAGCAAATCAGTTGCTGCTCTAGTGAAGAAACCCAAGATTGAACCCAAACCCGAGACTAAGTGCTTCTGTAGTAAGGGGAACAGCCACTAAGAGCAGAATTACCCTAGATACTTGGTAGATGAGAAGGCTGGCAAGGTCGATAGAAGTATATTAGATATACATTATGTTAATGTGTACTTCACTAGTACTCCTAGTAGCACCAGGGTATTAGATACCGGTTCGGTTGCTAAGTGTTAGTAACTTGAAATAAAAGCTACGGAATAAGCGGAGACTAGCTAAAGGTGAGTCGATTTATATGTGTTGGAAGTGTTTCCAAGGTTGATGTGATCAAGCATCGCACGCTCCCTCTACCATCGAGATTTGGTGTTTGCGTTGAGCATAGACATGATTGGATTATGTCTATCGCAATACGGTTATTCATTTAAGGAGAATAATGGTTACTCTATTTATTTGAATAATACCTTCAATGGTCTTGCACCTAAAAAGAATGGTTTATTGAATCTCGATCGTAATGATACACATTTTCATGCCAAAAGATATAAGATAGCAATGATAGTACCACTTACTTGTGGCACTGCCATGTAAGTCATATTGGTTTAAAACGCATGAAGAAGCTCCATGTTGATGGATCTTTGGACTCACTCGTTTTGAAAAGTTTGAGACATGCGAACCATGTCTATTGGTGTATACGCATGAAGAAACTCCATGCAGATGGATCGTTTGGACTCACTTGATTTTGAATCACTTGAGATATGCAAATCATACCACATGGGCAAGATGACTGAAAGCCTTGTTTTCAGTAAAATGGAACAAGAGAGCAACTTGTTGGAAGTAATACATTTTGATGTGTGCAGTCCAATGAGTGCTGAGGCACGCAGTGGATATCGTTATGTTCTTACTTCACGGATGATTTGAGTAGATACTGAGTATATTCACTTGATGAAACACAAGTCTGAATGTTGTTCGGAGTCCCGGATGAGATCCCGGACGTCACGAGGAGTTCCGGAATGGTCCGGAGGTAAAGATTTATATATGGAAAGTTGTTGTTCGGGTTTCGGGAAAAGTTTGGGTTTTTCTGGTATTGTACCGGGAAGCTTCCGGAAGGTTCTGGAGGATTCCGGAGGGGTCCGGAGGTCCGGAAATTGTTCCACCACGTACAATACAGCAGCATGGACTGTAAGGGGGCGCCCTAACCATAATGGGCTAGGGGCACCAGCCCCCCCAAGGCCCATGCGCATGGGAGAGGGGAAACCCTAAGGGGGAGGGCCTCCACTTGACTTGGGAGGCACTCCTCCCCCCCTTGGCCGCCCCTAGATGGGATCTAGGGCTGGCCGCCGCCCTAGGGGTGGAACCCTAGGTGGGGCGCAGCCCCCCTCTCCCCGATATATAGTGGAGGCAAAGGGGCAGCCCAACACACGAAGTTCTTCTCATGTTGGCGCAGCCCTACCTCTCTTTCTCCTCATATCTCGCGGTGCTTGGCGATGCGCTGCAGGATTGCCACGCTCCTCCACCTCCACACGCCGTTGTGCTGCTGCTGGATGGAGTCTTCCTCAACCTCTCCCTCTCTCCTTGCTGGATCAAGGCATGGGAGACGTCACCGGGCTGCACGTGTGTTGAACGCGGAGGTGCCGTCCGTTCGGCACTAGGATCTCCGGTGATTTGGATCACGACGAGTATGACTCCTTCAACCCCGTTCTCTTGAACGCTTCCGCTTAGTGATCTACAAGGGTATGTAGATGCACTCTCCTTCTCCTCGTTGCTGGTTTCTCCATAGATAGATCTTGGTGACACGTAGGAAAATTTTGAATTTTTGCTACGTTCCCCAACAACTGGAGGAGCGCTTTGACGGTATACAAGCGGAGCATGTCCCTCGGGCGGAGAACGACATCGCCGACTACCTGTCAAAGGGCGCTGCCCTCAAGCTACCTGTGGAACCAGATACTTTTGTGCTTTAGTTAACCAAACCATCTGCTGAGCCGTCAACCGGGCAAAACAAGCGGAGGAAGCTAGGCCCCGGCAAGTACTCCCCACCGAGCTCCCCGGAGCCGCCGGCGAAGATGTTGCCGCAGATGCCGATCCTACCGCGGGACAGCCGACTCCGGCAGGACCTCAGGTCATGGTCGTGGAGGCGGCCACTCCCGTGGCGGAAGAGATGCCTTTGGTCCTTGTCGTTGAGCCACAGGCTCCGGCATGGGTGCAGCACACCGTCCGATTCCTTCAAAAAGGAGAGCTTCCTGAGGAGCAGGCAGAGGCAGAAAGAGTAGCCAGCTGGTCTGCTCTGTACCAATTCGTTGATAACATATTGTACAGAAGAAGACCGAATGGGATGAAATTGATGTGCATCTCCCGGGAGGAAGGACTAAAGTTGTTGGTAGAGATACATGGAGGTATATGTGGCTCCCACATAGGGTCGAGAGCCCTTGCCGACAAGGCTTTCCGGCAAGGTTTCTTCTGGCCCACCACCCTCCAGGATGCGACGGCACTAGTAACCAAGTGTGAAGCGTGCCAGTTCCATTCGAAGAAGCTCCATCAACCAGCTCAAGCCCTTCAAACTATTCCTCTCTCCTGGCCCTTCTCGGTCTGGGGGCTCGACATATTAGGCCCTTTCCCCCGTGCTATCGGGGGCTTTGAGTACTTGTACGTCGCAGTCGACAAATTCACAAAGTGGCCAGAGGTGGAAGCAGTGAGGAAGGTGACAGCGCAGTCAGCCATCAAGTTCTTCAAGGGACTAGTGTGCCGTTTTGGGGTGCCCAACAGGATCATCACCAACAACGGCACATAGTTCACAAGCCATGCCTTCATGCAATACATTGAGGATCTCGGCAGCAGGGTTTGTTTTGCTTCCGTGGCACACCCACGGAGCAACAACCAAGCGGAGAGAGCAAATGCTGAAGTCCTGTGAGGCTTAAGGACGAAGACTTTTGACAGGCCGCACAAGAGCGGAAGGCGTTGGATTGATGAGTTGTCGGCGGTTCTTTGGTCGATCAGAACGACGCCAAATCGAGCCACCGGCCAGACACCCTTTGCCCAGGTTTATGGGGCAGAAACAATTCTCCCCACAGAACTCATATACGGGTCACCTCGAGTGCTCGCTTATGATGAGCTTGAGCAAGAGCGATTGCGGCAAGATGACGTGACGCTCCTTGAGGAAGATCGTCTTCGGGCGGCTGTGAGAGCAGCATGCTACCAGCAAGCCTTGCACCGCTAGCATAGCCGCAAGGTTCATGCCCGGAGCTTTGAGGAAGGCGACCTTGTTCTTCGGCATGTTCAGTCGGCCAAGAATTCCAACAAGTTGACGCCGAAGTGGGAAGGCCCTTATCGGGTAACACGAGTCATCATGCCCGGCGCAGTTCGGCTGGAGACTGAAGATGTCGTTCCAGTGAGCAACTCCTGGAACATCGAGCATCTCCGCAAGTTTTACCCATAAGGCGCGGCTGTCGGGCCTCCCGGCAAGCCACCCTTTTGTACAAGCCTTGCCAGCAAGGCATGTAATCCTTTGTACAAAGCCAGGCGCAGACCCTGAGCATAAATAAACGAAGCGCTGGTGCCCTAAGTTATAGCATGCATGCTAGGTTGAGTCTCTTCCTTGGTTAGGGTTGATAGTGCTTAGCGGCGGCTAACCCCTAGCTTAGAGGTCGAGTGCGCGTCTCTCTGTTCTTCTCTGTCTTCTTTGGTTCGCAGGACACATGAATATCCTTGCCTGCTGCTTTGGAAGAAAGGGGATGGACCGGTGTCCGGTCCCCGGCAAGCCAGTATTCTCGGGGGCTACAAGAGCAAAGATCCACCCGCGGCAAGCCAAGGTTGTCGGGGGCTGCAGATTCAGATAAGTTCTCTATCCCTTATCATGAGTTTCGTTATGGACTGAGGTATGTGAAACCTCATTTTATCCTTAGGCTACCGTGCTCCCCTCATTCCGGACCCTAGGACTCGTCTCCAGGGACCGAGTTTGGTCGTAGTTGCGGTAGCAAGGAAATGAAACGAGGAGCCTAAGCCCACCTCATCCCTGCCTCCGCCAAGGGCGTGAGAAAGGTCGAGCGAAGTGGGGGGACGACAAGGCCTATTGCCAGGTGAGAAAACGTTTATCCTAAAGGTAACAAGGATTTACTCCTTGTCGTGGGTTTCACCTGTGAACGAAAAACCCGGCAAACATCCCTTTTTCATTAAAAAACATTCCGTACAGGTACAGTTCGTACGAAATGAAAAACATGAACAAGGGGATTACAAGTTCTAAAGTTAACAAAGGCCCGCGGGCTTACAAGACTAAAAAGAGATAAGGTGCCCGTAATCCTTTTCTTGTCCCCCTCCTCAGGAAATGGAACAAGAAAGCAGAAGAGCAAAAGGGGCGCCTAGGCGAGCTAAGGGTGGCAGAAGACACCAAGGGAACTTCTCGGTGGCCGTCCAAGGGCTGGATGGTGATGGCGGCGCCGGAGGCAGAGCTCGAAGACGAGGCGGCAGGGCGTTGGTACACGATGAAGGCGTCGGTGCCCGCGTACTCCGACTTGACGGCCTTGCCGCCTGCCCTCTTCCTCCTCCGTAGCCTCCCAACGCCAGCCGCCCGAGGAGACGACCCCGAGAAGTTCAAGGAGCCGGCTACACGGATGATGGGGTCGCCGGTGCCGCTCGGAGCGGCGCCCGATGCCTAGTCGGACCCGTCATCCTGCCGCCCGCTAGCCTCGTCGTCGCTGCCGTTGTCTTCCTCACCACTCTCGCTCGAGGAGGAATCTTCATCATCAGAAGAGCTCTCCACGCAGCACCTTACGCGAGTCCCGAAGTGCCCGAAGATCTTGACGGAGAGGAGGCCACCCTCCATTAGTTTGAAATGGAGAGTGAGCCCATCCGTCAAGCTGTGAAGACGAGCGAAGGTCTTCCACCCCCGATGAAGATACATGACGTGAGGGGCAGGGAACTCGACGTCGGCCCATGTGCCGCTGTTCCCGCAACCCCTCATGTGCAGCCACAACGCCTGCGGCGGATCCAGCTCCATCTCCCACGCGAATGGATTCGGGAGGCAAAGGCGACGGCGCGGTGGCTGGCGCAGCCTGACGAAGAATTCGCAAGGGTTGTCCCCGGCGTGGCCCTCCATCGGAGGAGGGGCTGCTAGCGGAGGGGAGGCTGATTTGCCGTCCTGTCCTCCTCTCCCTCGAGCACCACGACAGCCTCGACCTCGCCCTCCCCCTTCCTCTAGCGGCTGGCTCCACCACTATGAGTTCTTGGGGAGGAGTGTTGCGCTGTCTGGCCGAAACCCTCGCCGCCACCGATGAGGCATCGCCACACCCCCTCGCCATGGCAGAAGAAGAAAGGAAGCAGGAATGGGGAGAGGCAGATGGCGAAAGGCTGAGAGGCACCGTTCCTCCCGCTCCCCTCTTTATAAAGGGGCGGGGGCGGGGCTCGGCCGCCCCCTCTCGGCCAATCCGGCTTGTTGAAGTGACCACAAGCGGGTCCGTCGACCGCCCTCCCCGCTCCATTGAAGGCGCGTGGGAATCAACCCATGCACACGCACAACTTACCACATCCCGTGCGCCTGTCATTCAGTCTGCATTATGCATGCAGCGAACGTGGCGCAGGGTGCGGGCGCAGTGGGACGCGTGGAGCAACGGTTCCCAAGCAAGGGGAGTAAATGGGAGGCGGCTCTGCGGTCTCAAAGAGACACGCAAGCCGCCTCTTTACTGTCCACCACGGGATGACGCCAGCATCCTTCCGTCATGCGCGCGCACGACCCCCACGTCGCGCGTTCAACTCGGGTCGTGGAGAAGCGCAGCGGACGGAGCAGTTACCGCGGTAAAAAATCCGCCCCAACTGCCCGCGCACGTTTCTGGGCCTGGCCCAAAAACGTGTTCCGCTTATGTGTGGCCCAGGCCCGGGGGCTCCTGTCGGTGTACAAATTAGGGGCTCTCCTTTTGACCCCTTTACTTGTGCACGGGCAGTCAGAGCCTCCCGCCAAGGCCGCACATAACAGGGCAGGGAAAGGGAAGCCGGAGAGAAGCCGAAGGCACAAGACGAACAAAGTGACGACAAGGACCAATGCCACAAAGATCAGATGGACGAAGCAGGCTTCCCGGCAAGGACCCTTGCCGGGGTAGCCTCAGCGTCCCCGGCAAGGGTTCGCCCACGCCAGCCGAGCGAGCCACCCTCGAGCCCACCAACACCTGACAAATGCATTGGGACAGAGCTCGGGAGGCACCTCTGTGGTGGCAGATCTTTGTGAAGACAAAGAATAGTCAAGATTAAATGAGGATAGGAAGGCAGCCATCCTCACCGAAGAAATCCACAAGACCCGCGGCAAGACCCTTGCCGGGGATGCCTGCGCGCCACGGCAAGACCCTTGCCGGGCCACCCGGCAAGGCCCTCGCCAAGCGCACCAGCAGGGCCAACGTCAGGCCCGCACCAGCCAAGTCTCTGTCGCCGTTCGCATGCAGCTGCCGACCCAACCAGCTGGGTAGGCACCTGTGTGGCAACATGCAACCCTTCGTGGAGGCTCCACCACTGCGCCACCTCAGCTGCCTACCTGCCTACATGGCACCGCATGCATCGCTGGCCAGGGCGCGTGTCGAAGCTTGGAGGAGCGGCGACGGACGGGACGGGCCTCGCCCCCGTCCCCGATAAAGTGAAGGGACACCTAAGCCTTGCATTAAATAATACCAGCGATAAGCTCGTGACGCTGTAGCACTTTCCACCTCCTGTGTGCCGCTGTGGCAGCCCCTTTCGCCTATAAAAGGAGGCCCATGGCACACGAGAGAAGGATTTGTCTCTTTCGAACCTCGCAGCACCTAGAGCTAGTTCAAGAGCTCAAGAACACTAAATACATCCACCAAAGCAGGATCGTAGGGTTTTACGCATCTTTGCGGCCCGAACCTGGGTAAATCCCTTTGTGTTGTCTGCTAGTCCCACTCTTCTCACGATTCCCACGCCCCGCAACCGTAGAAGGGATTCCAGTGATCCCATAGGTGTCATTTCCCACCGACAGGAGGGCTGATATGGAGTCCGTTCGGGGCTCCGGAGAGGGGAATCCGTCGCCGTCGTCATCATCCACCATCCTCCATCACCAATTTCATGATGCTCACCGCCGTGCATGAGTAATTCCATCCTAGGCTTGCTGGACGGTGATAAGTTGGATGAGATTTATCATGTAATCGAGTTAGTTTTGTTAGCGTTTGATCCCTAGTATCCACTATGTTCTGAGATTGATGTTGCTATGACTTTGCTATGCTTAATGCTTGTCACTAGGGCCCGAGTGCCATGATTTCAGATCTGAACCTATTATGTTTTCATGAATATATGTGAGTTCTTGATCCTATCTTGCAAGTCTATACTCACCTACTATGTGTTATGATCCAGCAACCCCGAAGTGACAATAATCGGGACCACTCCCGGTGATGACCATAGTTTGAGGAGTTCATGTATTCACTATGTGTTAATGCTTTGGTCCGGTACTTTATTAGAAGGAGGCCTTAATATCCCTTAGTTTCCGCTAGGACCCCCCTACCACGGGAGGGTAGGACAAAAGATGTCATGCAAGTTCTTTTCCATAAGCACTTATGACTATATTCGGAATACATGCCTACATTACATTGATGAATTGGAGCTAGTTCTGTGTCACCCTATGTTATGACAGTTACATGATGAACCGCATCAGGCATAATTATCCATCACCTATCCAATGCCTATGAGCTTTTCACATATTGTTCTTCGCTTATCTACTTTACCGTTGCTACTGGTACAATCACTACAAAACCCAAAAATATTATTTTTGCCACTGTTACCGTTACTTCCATACTACTTTGCTACTAAATACTTTGCTGCAGATATTAAGTTATCCTGGTGTGGTTGAATTGACAACTCAACTGCTAATACTTGAGAATATTCTCTGGCTCCCCTTGTGTCGAATCAATAAATTTGGGTTGAATACTCTACCCTCGAAAACTTTTGCGATCCCCTATACTTGTGGGTTATCAAGACTATTTTCCGGCGCCCGTTGCTTGAGCATAGCTCTATTCTTTGAGTCACTTGGGATTTATATCTGCTGGTCACTATGAGGAACTTGAAGGACGAGAAAACAAAAATTTATCCCTCAACTACGAGGGGAGGTATGTAACTGCCATCTAGCTCGCACTTGATTCTCCTTCATTTTTGAGTAAGCTTGCGACACCTAAACCTATACGCTATTAATTCGATATGTCGCATGTTATTGATGATGCCACTTCTGCTATGCATGATACTTATGATGAAACTACTTCTATGCTTGATACTACTGTGCCACTTGGTGAATTTCTTGATGAACAACTTGCTAGGGCTAGAGAGAATGAAATTATTGAAACTGATAATATTGATGAAAGTGATCATGAAGACTCTCCCAATAAATATGAATTGCTTGTTGTGCCTGAGGGCTGTGTTATGGATGAAGAAACTACTAGAGACTTTCTTGCTTGCAATGATAGAAGTGATCTTAAGAAATTATTAACTAAGCTGAAATAAAAAACTCTAAATGCTAGAATGAAATATGATCCTGCTTATGCTACTTCACCTATCTTTGTTACTGATAAGGATTATGAATTCTCTGTTGATCCTGATATAATTACTTTGGTTGAATATGATCCTTTCTATGGTTATGAATCTGAAACTGTGGTGGAACATCTTACTAAATTAAATGATATAGCCACCATGTTCACTAATGATGAGAAAACCCGCTACTACTATATTCTTAAGATATTTCCATTCTCATTAAAGGGTGATGCTAAGATATGGTTCAACTCTCTTGATCCTGGTTGTGTGCGTAGTCCCCAGTACATGATTTATTACTTCTCTGCTAAATATTTCCCTGCTAATAAGAAACAAGCTACTTTAAGGGAAATATATAATTTTGTGCAAATTGAAGAAGAGAGTCTCCCACAAGCTTGGGGAGGCTTCTCCAATTACTTAATGCTTTGCCTGATCATCCTCTTAAGAAAAATGAAATACTTGATATCTTTTATAATGGACTAACCGATGCTTCCAGGACCACGGATAGTTGTGTTGGTTGTGTTTTCGGAAAAGAACACCAGATGAAGCAGAAATTCTATTGAATAATATGTTGACCAATGAAAATAATTGGACACTTCCTGAACCAACTCCTAAGCCAACTCCGAAGAAAATGGGTGTTCTATTTCTCAGTCCTGAAGATATGCAAGAGGCAAAGAAATCTATGAAAGAAAAGGGTATAAAAGTTGAAGATGTTAAGAATTTACCTCCTATTGAAGAAATGCATGGTCTTAATCCATCACCTATTGAGGAAACACATGGTATTGATAACCCGACACATGTAGTAAAGGTAAATTCTCTCTATAGATATGATAAAGCTAAAATCCCTCCTACTAAAATTGCTAGACAATGCTTAGATGAGTTTGACAATTTTATGGTTAAGCAAGAAGATTTTAATGCTTATTTTGGTAGACAATTAAAACAAAATGCTTATATGATTAAACACTTGGGTGATTATATGTCTAGATTTAAAGGTGAACTTAAACTCATTAGTAAACATGCTTCTATGGTTACCACTCAAGTAGAACAAGTACTTAAAGCTCAGAATGATTTTCTCCATGAATTGAATAGTAACAATAATGATTTTACTGTTAGAGTGGCTACTAGAACCGGTAAATGACTCAGAAACCTTTGTATCCTGAAGGCCATCCTAAGAGAATTGAGCAAGATTCTCAGAGAAATAATGTAGATGCACCTAGTCCTGCTAACAGGAAGAAAAAGAAAAATGATAGGACTTTGCATGCTTCTAGTGAACCTATTGCTGACACACCTAACAATCCCAATGATATTTCTATTTCTGATGCTGAAACACAATCTGGAAATGAACATGAACCTAGTGATAATGTTAATGATTATGTTCATGTTGATGCTCAACCTAGCAATGACAATGATGTAGAAATTGAACCTGTTGTTGATCTTCGCTTATTGAGCGGGCAAGCTTTTCACATATCCAATGCCCACGAGCTTTTCACATATTGTTCTTTGCTTATTTACTTTACCGTTGCTATTGTTACAATCACTACAAAACCCAAAAATAGTACTTTTGCCACTGTTACCATTACTTCCATACTACTTTGCTATTAAATACTTTGCTGCAGATATTAAGTTATCCAGGTGTGGTTGAATTGAAAACTCAACTGCTAATACTTGAGAATATTCTTTGGCTCCCCTTGTGTTGAATCAATAAATTTGGGTTGAATACTCTACCCTCGAAAACTGTTGTGATCCCCTATACTTGTGGGTTATCAATGTGCACGTGTGAGTTAGCACTAGATAAGCATCGCTCAAAGAAATTTGATGCATGGTATAAGAACATGTCATCCATCATGAAAGAATAGTTGTTATGTATGACACGATGGGGACACAAATTGAGCGGGCAAGTATATGGCACAACAATAGCATTATAATTCATGGGGAGCATATTGTGCACATAATTATTGGGATCATGCAATGGATGGGACGTATCAAAATCTCCTAAAATGTATGAGTAAACTATGGGGGTCTCCTCATGAGCAATATCGGAAACGTCATATGGAGAAAATGGACAACATCCAAAACAATGCATATCCGAAGCTAGGTGGTCATGGAATGGCATATGATTGAAATGATGCAAAGGGAGCATATCAATATCATCACAAGAGAAACAAATGGCAATAACCATGGGCTTGTCATCTATGCCATAAGTGCAAATTGGGTTAATTTTAATGGCATATGCATACTCACTACGATGAGATTGCAAATATGACATATGGTTGATCTCATGCATAGCATCTGACAAGTCAAGTGGATTATCAAACATGATGTGACCTAAAGAATTGTCACAAGAGATCCTATGTAACATGGCATCACAACTAACAGACTCCACATGGCAATCATCAAACTCATCATAAATGGGTAAATCATCGCATGGGGAAGTCTCTCTAGCATGAAGCATGGTAATAGGTGGATCAACATCATGCAAGCAATCAATGTCAAGAATGTCCACTAGTGGGACTAGAGCATCACCTTCACATGTGTTACCTTGTTCATTCCACTCAAGTGGTGTAGGTGAGGTGGGAAAGACCAAATGGTGGTCAATATCATCATCTTGATGGAACCATGTGGGGGTGCATCATATTCCACCATGGCCATCGTCTTGTCCAAAGGAAGGACGAAGTCATTGAGAATTGGTGTGTCATCATATATGGGACCTAACACCAAATGAGAAGACAAAAATAGAGGTAGTGGTTAAGTCGTTAGAAATCGAAGTGGCCTTACATGCCCTATCAACTATCAGACTCTCTCTATGTGGTGGCTCACTCGCTCCCTCAAAATAGGTACACTCAAAGTCACATATGGTGGAGTCACTCATCTCACTCAAGCGGTGGGGGTTGTGTCTCTCCTCGCATGGGAATTGGGGCAACTCATCATATATGGGGATAGTAGTGAAGTCACGTTCACTCTCATTATGGTGGCAAAAGTCACTCAAGTCATCATACGTCGTCGTGGTCGAAGGGAAAATCCCATGCTCAACCATCTTGTCACCGTCGTCGTGGATGAAGGCCGAAGATGGCATATCATCACTCTCCTCCATGACTGAAGGGAAAATCCCATGCTCAATCATCTCGTCGCCGTGGATGAAGGCAGAAGATGGCACATCATCACGCTCACCTCCAAATATGGAAGCATCATCCTTGCTCACCATCATGGCGCTCGCCTCCAAAGCTTGTTCCTTGATTGGCTCCATAGTCGTAGTCGTCGCCACACCTTCTGGAAAAAGAGTCGAAGTAGACTCGGCATCATCAATGCCACAAAGAGGGATGGCGGTGAAGTCAAACTTGGGAGCCTCGTCTTGGAGCTCGTTGGGCTTGGACATCATGGTGGTACTAGTCTCATGCTCGCCGTCTTGGAGTTTGGTCTTCGAGAGGTGTGCTTGGGGGTCGAGAAGCCTTAGCCTTCATGAGTTCTTGTTCCGCCTTGAGAGCACCAATGTAATTGTCATCGAGGGACTTGTAGTTCTCGAGGAAGATAGTCTTGGATATGTCATTGTGCAATCCCATCATGAAGTGGAACTTCATTGAAATGGGGTCGTCCACGCTGGCTCATCGCAAGGCATTCTTCATCTCCTTGAAGTACGCGTTGATGGACTTCGATCCTTGGATGGTGTTCTCCAATTGGCATAGAAGTTGTTTCGTGTAGGTGGGAGGCACGAACTCTAGCCACATAGCTCTCTTCGTCTTGGTCCAACTCATGTCATAACTCTCCGAAGGTGTGTGAAACCACCATGTCGACGCATAGTCGTGGAAGTTCGTTGTGGCACACTTCACTTGATCTTCAGGAGTAACTTGATGTAGCTTGAGGTAGTCATCCATCAAGCGCTCCCACTTGATATACTCCTCGGGTTCTTGAGTCCCATAGAAAGGAATCTTGTGATCAGTGTCGAGGTCGTACTAGCTCGTGGAAGTCGCGGACTTGAGCTTGGGGAGCTTCTATGGAGCGTAGTCTTGAGGTGCTTGTAGGCGAAGATGTTGTATGTCCATAGGCGAAGATGCCTTGTAGTCGCTTGGCGAAGATGCCAAGGTAGATGGTGAAGCCATAGAGCGGTGGTTGGTGTAGAGCTCTTGACCTTCACGTTGTCATCGGTGATTATGTCTATGCCGATGTGACCTTTCCGGAGATGATAGCTTGGAAGCATGTGCACTAGAGCGTCTTCTCAAAGATGAGGAATATCTCTTGTAGGACTTAATGAGGGCTTTGATCTCCTCCATTTGAGCATCCATCTTGGCGTCCAAGTTGTTCTTCATGGCACCAAACTCGTCATTGTTGTTGTAGACCGAAGGGGGTGTGCTTTGCCTATCCATCACAAGACTCAAGAAGAAGTGAGTAGGAAATGAGATAAACAATACCAAGTTACCTTTTCCCAAAGTTGAGAATGTATCCCGTTTCACTCGATGTGAAATGAAAGAATAATGGAATTGGTACCGGACTTGCTCACTCATACCTACAAAGTAAAACTTATGGAGTAGCTTGGTGAGGATAGTGGCACAAAAATTGATGAAAAATGTTATCAAGAGTCAATAATGTTGAAAGAGATTCACAAATTCACAAGTGAAACAAGTAGACCAATAGCAATGAATGGTACACGGAAACAGACACGCGGATAGATAAAAGGGGTCGTGCAACCAAGGAATGAGCACAAAATGTGGGATCCACGGAAAACGCTCGTGTTGCACAACTCAAGAGAGACGCTAGCACGATTTCTCTATAGGCATATATGACACTTGTGCACAACCTATAAGATGCAAAATGTATGGACTTTCTATCCCAAGTATGCTATATATGTATGATGTTTCAGTGTTCTTCTCAAGATGATCAGATATGACAATCTTATGCAATGTGGTATGATGCTATGGTATTGCTTACAAGCTCTTAGTTTTTCGCTTTGCTTAAAAGCTTATTCTTTTTTTGTATGGCCACTATGCGAAATGCACAAACCAAGATAGCAATTGTGTATATGCGGAAACAATCTTGTGGCACAAGAGATGATATGATGATACCAAGATGATACCAATGTGATATGGTATGAATGCAATGGAAGGTGCAGATCGATGATCACTAATGTACATAAGTAACGTTCCCGGCAATACTCAATGGCTAGTCTCGATAGGCAAGTGACGCAAAATTGTCTAGGGGTTATCAATGCAATTGCAAGTAGAATGTACAATGACGGGATACCACGATACCAAGATGATATGGAGGTTACCATCCGAGGCGATGATGAGTGGCGGTGTTGTCGATGTCAAACCGTTCCTAGTTAGCCGAAACACCCTAGGAAACGGGAAAACCGCAAACTCAAAATCTCAAATGTCAAAATGTCAAATGGTGGCAGCGAAATGCGGTGGTGGTTTTGTGGAAGCTCAGTGGGATTGCGGAAGTGCAATGATGGGTTATGCGAGTCGGAGTTGAAGGTCACCATCCCTAAGTAGCCGAAACACCTTAGGAGACACAACTCACAACACAAACAAAATTGGGTTAAGTTAGGGTGGTGAAAGTGTATGGTGGGCAAGATTATGCGGAAGTTATGGTGGTGGTTGATGAAGAAGCAACCATCCCTAAGTAGCCAAAACACCTTAGGAGACTCGAATCACTACTCAAGCAACCACTAATGCTATGGTGAACAACATGGGTTAGGTTGCAAAAGTCAGTGGTGGTAATGCGGATGATGTGGTGAGGGCCCTAGAAAAAGATGCCAAAGTTTCAAAAAAATTATGGTGTCAAAATGATGTTGGTAGTATTTTTGTGGGATGGGGAATGTCAAGAGCTTCAAAACGAGCTAAAGAACGTCAAAATTGGAGTTCGGATGAATTAGTTATGGCCGAAACAAAAATCAGCCGAAGTCAATATCTACAGGGACCGGACGTCTGGTAAGTGTCGGATGTCCGATGGTCGGGCGTCCGGAGGTCTCAGAAATCCGTTAATTTCTTTCTGTTGGGTGGCACCGGTCGTCCGGAAAGTGTCACATATCCGGTGGTTCGGGAGGCTCCGGATGTCCGGTAAACGTCAGTCGTCCGATGTATCGGGGTCAACTCGAGATCTGAGATTCGGGACGCGATTTTGGGCAGAAAATGGAGATTTGGGGGTCAAAATTGAAGAGATTTCGTGGATGGAAAGTGAGAAAACTTGGGGAGATTCTAGATCCACTTGAAACCAATTAAATCCATGGATCAAAATCAATAAAACATCATCAAACTGTTGGGGAACGTAGTAATTTCAAAAAAAATCCTACGCACACGCAAGATCATGGTGATGCATAGCAACGAGAGGGGAGAGTGTTGTCCGCGTACCCTCGTAGACCGAAAGCGGAAGCGTTAGCACAACGCGGTTGATGTAGTCGTACGTCTTCATGATTCGACCGATCAAGTACCGAATGTACGGCACCTCCGAGTTCAGCACACGTTCAGCCCGATGACGTCCCTCGAACTCCGATCTAGCCGAGTGTTGAGGGAGAGTTTTGTCGACGACGGTGTGGTGACGATGATGATGTTCTACCGGCGCAGGCTTCGCCTAAGCACCACTACAGTATTATCAAGGTGGACTATGGTGGAGGGGGCACGCTGCGGCTAAAAGATCAAGCGATCAGTTTTTGTGTGCAGGGTGCCCCTGCCTCAGATATAAAGGAGCAAGGGGAGGTGCGGCTGGCGGGAGGCGGCCCAGGAGAGTCCTACTCCCACCGGGAGTAGGACTCCCCCTTTCCTTGTTGGATTAGTAGTGGAGGGAAAGAGGAGGAGAGGAGGAAGGGGGCGCTGCCCCTCTCCTTGTCCTATTCGGACTAGGGGAGGGGCGCGCCCCCCCTGGCCGCCTCTCTCTTCTCCACAAAGGCCCACTATGGCCCATTAAGCCCGGGGGTTCCAGTAACCCTCGGTACTCGGTAAAATCGATTTCACCCGAACACTTCCGATATCCAAATATAGGCTTCCAATATATCAATATTCATGTCTCGACCATTTCGAGACTCCTCGTCATGTCCGTGATCACATCCGGGACTCCGAACAATCTTCGGTACATCAAAACATATAAACTCATAATATAACTGTCATCGAAACGTTAAGCGTGCGGACCCTACGGGTTCGAGAACTATGTAGACATGACCGAGACACATCTCCGGTCAATAACCAATAGCGGAACCTGGATGCTCATATTGGCTCCCACATGTTCTACGAAGATCTTTATTGGCGGACCGCATAACAACATCGTTGTTCCTTTGTCATCGGTATGTTACTTGCCCGAGATTCGATCGTCGGTATCTCAATACCTAGTTCAATCTTGTTACCGCAAGTCTCTTTACTCATTTCAGTAATACATCATCTACGCAACTAACTCATTAGTTGCAATGCTTGCAAGGCTTAAGTGATGTGCATTACCGAGAGGGCCCAGAGATACCTCTCGACAATCGAGTGACAAATCCTAATCTCGAAATCGCCAACCCAACAAGTACCTTCGGAGACACCTGTAGAGCACCTTTATAATCACCCAGTTATGTTGTGACGTTTCGTAGCACACAAAGTGTTCCTCCGGTAAATGGGAGTTGCATAATCTCATAGTCATAGGAACATGTATAAGTCATGAAGAAAGCAATAGCAACATACTAAACGATCGAGTGTTAAGCTAACGGAATGGGTCAAGTCAATCACATCATACTCCTAATGATGTGATCTCATTAATCAAATGACAACTCTTTGTCTATGGTTAGGAAACATAACCATCTTCGATCAACGAGCTAGTCAAGTAGAGGCATACTAGTGACACTCTGTTTGTCTATATATTCACACATGTATCATGTTTCTAGTTAATACAATTCTAGCATGAATAATAAACATTTATCATGATATAAGGAAATAAATAATAACTTTATCATTGCCTCTAGGGCATATTTCCTTCAGTCTCCCACTTGCACTAGATTCAATAATCTAGATTACACAGTAATGATTCTAACACCCATGGAGCCTTGGGGTTGATCATGTTTTGCTCGTGGAAGAGGCTTAGTCAACGGGTCTGCAACATTCACATCCGTATGTATCTTGCAAATTTCTGTCTCCCACCTGGACTAAATCCCGGATGGAATTGAAGCGTCTCTTGATGTACTTGGTTCTCTTGTGAAATCTGGATTCCTTCGCCAAGGCAATCGCACCAGTATTGTCACAAAAGATTTTCATTGGACCCGATGCACTAGGTATAAAACCTAGATCGGATATGAACTCCTTCATCCAGACTCCTTCATTTGCTCCTTCCGAAGCAGCTATGTACTCTGCTTCACACGTAGATCCCACCACAATGCTTTGTTTAGAACTGCACCAACTGACAGCTCCACCGTTCAATGTAAACACGTATCCGGTTTGCGATTTATAATCGTCCGGATCAGTGTCAAAGCTTGCATCAACGTAACCATTTACGATGAGCTATTTTTCACCTCCATAAACGAGAAACATATCCTTAGTCCTTTTCAGGTATTTCAGGATGTTCTTGACCGCTATCCAGTGATCCACTCCTAGATTGCTTTGGACCTCCCTGCTAGACTTATAGCAAGGCGCACATCAGGTCTGGTACGTAGCATTCCATACATGATAGAGCCTATGGCTGAAGCATAGGGAACATCTTTCATCTTCTCTCTATCTCCTGCAGTGGTCGGGCATTGAGTCTTACTCAACTTCACACCTTGTAACACAGACAATAACCCTTTCTTTGCTTGATCCATTTTGAACTTCTTCAAAACTTTGTCAAGGTATGTGCTTTGTGAAAGTCCAATTAAGCGTCTTGATCTATCCCTATAGATCTTGATGCCCAATATATAAGCAGCTTCACCGAGGTCTTTCATTGAAAAACTCTTATTCAAGTATCCCTTTATGCTATCCAGAAATTCTATATCATTTCCAGTTAGCAATATATCATCCACATATAATATCAGAAATGCTACAGAGCTCCCACTCACTTTCTTGTAAATACAGGCTTCTCCAAAAGTCTCAGATAAAACCAAATGCTTTGATCACACTATCAAAGCGTTTATTCCAACTCCGAGAGGCTTGCACCAGTCCATAAATGGATCGCTGGAGCTTGCACACTTTGTTAGCTCCCTTTGGATCGACAAAACCTTCCGGTTGCGTCATATACAACTCTCCCTCCAAAAAAACCCATTCAAGAATGCAGTTTTTACATCCATTTGCCAAATTTCATAATCATAAAATGCGGCAATTGCTAACATGATTCGGACAGACTTAAGCATCGCTACGGGTGAGAAGGTCTCATCGTAGTCAATCCCTTGAACTTGTTGAAAACCTTTCGCAACAAGTCGAGCTTTATAGACAGTAACATTAAGGTCAGCGTCAGTCTTCTTCTTGAAGATCCATTTATTCTCAATGGCTTGCCGATCATCGGGCAAGTCAACCAAAGTCCACACTTTGTTCTCATACATGGATCCCATCTCAGATTTCATGGCCTCAAGCCATTTTGCGGAATCTGGGCTCACCCTCGCTTCTTCATAGTTCGTAGGTTCGTCATGGTCTAGCAACATAACCTCCAAAACAGGATTACCGTACCACTCTGGTGCGGATCTTACTCTGGTTGACCTATGAGGTTCAGTAACAACTTGATCTGAAGTTCCATGATCATCATTAACTTCCTAACTAATTGGTGTAGGCGTCACAGGAACCGGTTTCTGTGATGAACTACTTTCCAATAAGGGAGTAGGTACCGTTACCTCATCAAGTTCTACTTTCCTCCCACTCACTTCTTTCGAGAGAAACTCCTTCTCTAGAAAGATTCTAAATTTAGCAACAAAAGTCTTGCCTTCGGATCTGTGATAGAAGGTGTACCCAACTGTCTCTTTTTGGTATCCTATGAAGACACATTTTTCCGATTTGGGTTCGAGCTTATCAGGTTGAAGGCTTTTCACATAAGCATCGCAGCCCCAAACTTTAAGAAACGACAACTTTGGTTTCTTGCCAAACCATAGTTCATAAGGCGTCGTCTCAATGGATTTTGATGGTATCCTATTTAACATGAATGCAGCCGTCTCTAAAGCATAACCCCAAAACTATAGCGGTAAATCAGTAAGAGACATCATAGATCGCACCATATCTAGTAAAATACGATTACGACGTTTGGACACACCATTACGCTGTGGTGTTCCGGGTGGCGTGAGCTGCGAAACTATTCCGCATTGTTTCAAATGTAGACCAAACTCGTAACTCAAATATTCTCCTCCACAATCAGATCGTAGAAACTTTATTTTCTTGTTACGATGATTTTCAACTTCACTCTGAAATTCTTTGAACTTTTCAAATGTTTCAAACTTATGTTTCATTAAGTAGATATACCCATATCTGCTCAGATCATCTGTGAAGGTGAGAAAATAACGATATCCGCCGCGAGCCTCAATATTCATCGAACCACATACATCTGTATTTATGATTTCCAACAAATCTGTTGCTCGCTCCATTGTTCCGGAGAACGGCGTTTTAGTCATCTTGCCCATGAGGCACGGTTCGCAAGTACCAAGTGATTCATAATCAAGTGGTTCCAAAAGTCCATCAGTATGGAGTTTCTTCATGCGCTTTATACCGATATGACCTAAGCGGCGATTACCACAAATAAGTTGCACTATCATTATCAACTCTGCATCTTTTGGCTTCAACATTATGAATATGTGTATCACTACTATCAAGATTCAACAAAAATAGACCACTCTTCAAGGGTGCATGACCATAAAAGATATTACTCATATAAATAGAACAACCATTATTCTCTGATTTAAATGAATAACCGTCTCGCATCAAACAAGATCCAGATATAATGTTCATGCTCAACGCTGGCACCAAATAACAATTATTCAGGTCTAAAACTAATCCCGAAGGTAGATGTAGACACCACAAAAAAATACACTTCCGTGATGATACGTGTTTGTCACAGTAGGTCGCATTTTTTGTCATGCATGTACATCCATGACGATTTTATGACAGAATCAAGATAGTCATACCTGTGCTGTCGTAGAAGTGTTCCATGACATTACCAAAATTACCATCACGGAAGTGTCCACTTCCATGACGATAAATCGCGCGTCACAGAAGTGCTTTCGTCAAGGGAGACCGACACGTGGCATCCACCATAATGGAACGCCGTTAAGCTATCGGGTCGGGTTTTGGATCCGATAACCCGTTCACAACCCCGACCAATGGGAAATTTCCATGTGTAAAATTCTTATTGGCCGGACGAAACACGTGTCAGCTCGTCGGTGGGTCAGATAGGCGCCTATGATATGTCGACACGTGCCACGGCCCACCATCGGCCCATTTAGCTTACAAAGATGGCCCGTTTGACTTGGTCAAAAGTTAACAGGCTGGCCCATGAAAAGCCTATTAACGGTCTCTTCGCAAATAGCCCATTTTACGGCCCGTTAGGCCCTAAAGGAAATCGGCCCAACAATGTCATGTGGGCCGTCGAATATAACACCAGGCCATTTCACTTTTGGCCCATGTATGGCCCAGGACGTCTTTCGGCCCATATGAGGCCTTTCAGATCTTTCGCCCTTCTGGGCCCACGGTGACTCTAGCCCATAATGAACAGTAATTTTCTTTGTACCCGTTAACGGCCCGTGATTTACATGGGCCGTTTCCAGCCCGTGTTAGCTTTTGGCCTATTGACGGCCCATACGTTCTTGGGCTCCTTTTCGGCCCTCGATTACTTCCGGCCCGTCACTGGACTGTTCCCCTAATGGCCCAAATTCGGCCCATGGCAAGAGTCGGCCTGTTACTGGCATGTTCCCCTAATGGGCCAAATTCGGCCCATGGCAAGAGTCGGCCCGTTACTGGCCTGTTACCCTAATGGGCCAAATTCGGCCCATGGCAAGAGTCGGCCCGTTTCTGGCCTGTAAACCCGTTGCGCCATTTCCGACCCGTCCTATATCTGGCCCATTAACGACCCGTTAAGCCTGTGACAGAATTAAGCATTTGTTGTCCTACGGTCTGTTAACGGCCCGTTACCGTGCTGGGCCGATACCAATTATCTGACGGCCCGAGGCCCACCGATTACAGGCCCATTTATCGACGGCCCGTAGGAGACCCATGGATCCTACGGCCCGTATATGGTCCATGGTAGTTGCGGCCACTAGCAAACCAGGGAAAAAGAAGACTATGAAATAAATAAGGCCGAAACTAACGCTAGGCTATTAAGGCGATTGCACAGATTACATCCACTCAAAGCATCAAAGATCGCCACCAAAGTGCAAATATAGGGAACACCCTACACTATACAAAAATGGCTTGTTGTTTTTTCTTCAGCGGTGGCTGCGTTAAGAATAAATTTTGTATCGCACCAAAACAAATTACAACTATATAACAAAAGGAAGGTTGGCATAAAACTTAACAGTCTAGCAGATAAATGCACCACCAGAAGTTCAGAAGCTTAGTTCATTTGACCTGACTGTTAGGTTTTCATGCTATATTGTCTGATGGAGCACCATAACCCTCGCCTTCATTTCCCCTAGGCTCTTGAACAACATAGCAAATGTCTGATAGTCTGGTTTCAAAACCATGCATATCTTGACGACATTGAACAATGTTTCTCCTTCTTTCACAAAGGGTCTCTGTTAGGGAATGGACTTGTGTCTGGAACGCAGATACAACATTACTTTGAGCTTGCGTATCTTGATCATGAGGCAGTTTGGACGATATTGCCTTAACAACCAACCCAGTATTACGGAGGAACGTGCTTTTAGCCTTCGTTAGTGGACAGTCTCGACCCACTACAGACAAGAGCCGACATTGCGTTATAGTTGCTCGCCACCTTGAAGGTGGAGGTTCCACCATTTTTTCCATTGCTCGCTGAAAAGTTGAGGTTTTACATTAGTAGTACCAGAACAGAAGATATTAAGGAGGCAGCAAAACCAAACAAAATAGCTTTGGTCTATATAGAACTTATTCTGGTGAACCCATGTAAAATATTAGTTGTATTCTATTGCAAAGTACATAGTAAAACCAGGTTCCAAACATATGATCATGTACCATCGCTAATGTATTGTCTATTTCTTCACATTGTATTGAGGGCTAAGGATAAAGAGACGAAGTTTATAATACGGTAAGCATAGTATGACATCATTCATATCACAAAACAACTGAGAACAGACAAACAGGCAATTGTAACATTGTGTGGGAAAGTCCAGCACGGAACTAGATTATGGGTCAAGATCAAAGGAACATCACTCCTCTCTTTTAAACCTTGTAAGGTGCAATGATACGCTAAGAAAATTGTGTATAAAATTGAAAAGAGTAATAGAAATTGGCTGCAAACCATGCATTTCAAGGCACAAGTCAGAGTAAGTAGTAGTTAAAAGGCATGAGGATTAAGGACTTACAACAGCGGCTTTGACTGGTGTAGTCATGCCCTTCTTGTTGCTGGTGTGACAGTCCTTGAAGATTTCCACAAGATTTGGTTCGGTACTTTTTGGTCCTTATGGCTTTCCTCGCATTTCAACAAGTCAATATAGATCTGATAATATGGTATAGCGAAAAGAGTGAAATAGCAGCTAATTACAAGAGCTTCGCAGTGTGCAATATAGCTACGAGATCCTGTCGTCTGTTGGAATTTCACTTTCATACGGTTGACCTTGTTCTTTGAACAGTTCACCTACAAGAAGATAGATTTGTGTGGCACATGCGTAAATAGGACTTCAACATGTGATCTGATCACATATATATAATGTGCCTGATACTTGGATCGCACAGTGTTTAACAAGGCCCCTCCGGTCTTCATCCGATATATTTTCCATCGGAGATGTTTGGGAAAGTTCACTATTAGCCTTGCCTTCAAAGTGAGTTTTCCTCAAGTTATACCGATCTTGTCGCAAGCAGACTTGAAAACATGGGTGCAAGCTTGTCCGTTGCATCATCTTGGCTATCCAACTTGAACCTCATTTGTTGAAAATTATGGGAGTCTCATTATCAAGAACCTAGAAAGTATGGGATGAGCAAGACAATATTACTAGTTTCCATGATAACCATACTTACGTATAAATGGTCGAGGAAGGTGTTGAACTGGTTTCGCTTTTGTCATTCCTGCATCAATCCATGTTGGGAGGATACGTACATGACACCTAATGGCAATCGCTGCCTCGATACTAACTTGGCTGACTCAGAGCATCACGTGGCCTTTTTAAACCTGCCTCAAAACGGATCTCCATTCTTCCTCCTCTAGATTTAGTTAACCTATCGAGCATTATCCCTGATGTTTGTTTCCTCTTGCGCTTAGGTGCTAGTCCAACAATGAACATAGGAAGTGTTAGTGTACATCAAACTGTGAGACTACATATAAAGAAGCATGCAATCAGAATTTGACTCCAAAGAACTACCTTCTTGCTGTTGAAGCTCACAAGGTTCATCTGATATTGCCATCTCGCCTTGTGTCAAGAGTGCTTGGGAAGTAGTGTCGTGGCAAGGGAGCTTGGGAACGTCTTTGCTAGCTCGCTTGACACACGAGTAAGTCGTGCACCGGTAGTACTGTGGTAGGTGTTGCAAGAACTAGGGTTGTCTCTGTTTGTTTGATGACAGCTATTTGTTTTTGTTTGGATTTTTTTGCAACTCGTGTAGCATGGGATGCCGTGTTTGTAGAATTTTCCATTGGACTCTCGACCTTCTATTGCACCATCGCATACCAGCAGAATCTGCAGGATTCATCCGCTTCTCATTCCCTGCCATTCTGTTTCTTCCTCTTTCTCGCGCCATGTTAAGTCAAGCCGACAAGAAAAGCGAATAACAATTTGTTCGAACAAATTGATGCGTGATGCGAATTTAACTGAACTTTGATGTTAGACAACCACATGATAGGAGGATGTAATATGTATGAAAAACAGGACGGAAGAGATAACCGAACTATGATGTGTAAACTAAGAAGAAGACATTTCACCAAATTAGAAGCAATGCAATGGAAGGCGAGACACCATACGAAAGATGCTACAAATATCGCCTCGCCAAGTTAATGTTGTCTCATCATAAATGGCGCTCAAACAAATGTGAAGCAAGACAAGAAATAAATCATATGCAAGATGCAAACAACATCACACTACCATGTTAGAGGTCTCTCGTCATTAATGCCATTGCATATTCACAGCTTATGATGTGTAAACTAAGGAGAAGGCATTTCAACAAATTAGAAGCAATGAAAGCTAGACACCATATGAAAGATGCAACAAATATCACTCTACCAAGTTAAAACTGTCTCGTCATAAGTGCCATTTCAACAAATTAGTAGTACAAGCTAGAAAAGAATGTGAGATGTAACCCTATATCACACTCTGAAGTCAAACGTGTCTTATGATAAGTGATTGTTGCAGGTTACACAACAGTAGTAATTTGATGTAAGAACGGTGTGATAGATGATATTGTATGTTCTAGAAACAGGAACACGTGTCTTAGTCAAGTATAATGTGTAAAGTAAGCAGATGGAATTCAACAAAATTAGAAGCAATACAAGCTAGACATCACACATAACATGCAACCACATATAACAGTGACAAGTTAGAGGGAGCACCGGTGATGCTGCACTAGGGGAGACGTGCTCATCATAAACACAGCTTTGTTGAGTGTTTATGCATGTGTTGTCTTGGAAATCATCTTGGGGGTGTGGAGGAATAGAAACTGTACAGGCCCTCCGTTCGGAAGGAGCACCTTTATCCGCTGCCTTGCTAACTTCCTTCCGCTTTATTGATTTTGAATTGTCAAGTAAAACCGACAAGAAAAAGCAATAAAATTCTCTCTTCAGAACTCATTCATGCATGATACTGACAATCACTACTTTGATGTAAGGCAAACACATGATACCAGGATGGAATATGTACGAAAGACAGGACAGCATGGCATGTTCACAACTGTTTGTGTAAACTAAGCTGAAACCATTCCAGCAAATAAGAAGCAATGCAAGCTAGACACCACATGAAAGATGCAACCTATATGACTCTGCCAAGTTAAAAGCGTCCCATCATAAATGGAATTTCAAAAAATTAGAAGCAGCGCATGCTATAAATCATATGAAAGATGCAACTAATATCGCAATGCATATACTAAAGGTGTCTCGTCATATTGATTTATGCGGGATACAAAAAAACAATAGTTCTATGTAAGGACATGCTTAATAGACAGATGTACTATGTACTAAATACAGGAAGGCATGTCACATTAACAGGTATAATGTATAAGCTAAGCAGACTAGCACATGCAGTTTAACCAGATTGGAACACCACATGCAACATGCAACCACATATCACGCTGCCAAGTTAGAGTGTAGCGACCCGACCCAAAATCCGTCAAGTCTCTGTGTCTGTACCATCCCAAGATCATGCTGGTACTCACAGTACATTGATGAAATAATCAAAGTTCAATCACACCTGAATTTATTACACGATTCTCATATCGAGTCTTTATTACAATAGAATAAATTCGGCCGAAGGCCAACTCATGAGAAATAAACTAAGTAAAGCTGCGGAAGCGTAGAAGAAATAGCGAGTCCATCCGACTCCAAAGGGCAATCGCTAAGCGCGGAGCGTAGCCTCACTCCTGATCAGAATACTCCTCTGCAACATAAGACGTTGCAGCCGTGTAGATCAGCATTTTGAATATGCTGGCAAGTCATGAAGAGAGAAATAACAATGAAATTTACTAACACTATATGCAATTTGGCTGTGGGGCTCTAAGTTTCATCATTTTGCGAAAAGCCAGTTTTTCCCAACTACAGTGGACTTGCTTGCAAATACTACAAAATTGTTGGTAGTTATTGAGATGGTTCCACCAACCAATGTCTCATTCCCAAATTATTAAGTCATAACCCCCTCAATTAATTTATTAATTTCAATGTTGAGATTTCCGAATACTTCCAAGTTCCAGAGGCTCAAATTGTCCGTAACCGGGGACACGGCTAATCGATTAGATCTTTTCTCTGCAGAGGTTTGCGACTTTACCCGCAAGAATCGTTCCTCCTTTTAAGTCTTCGCACTTCATGGTGTTTGAAGACGGACGAACAAACAGGTCTTCCAAGAGTTCTTCCGCCACTGCCGGTACCCATCCAATCCTACCGTTCTTCTACATCTCGTAGCACCGTCCGGCCAGAGTCACAACTAGGGTTGACCAAGCCAGAGCCCATAATGGCTTGCGGCTGCACAGGTAAGCTTCCGGTCAATGGGGTATACATCCGCCTCTTCGTGGCTGGGTGAAGCTTTCCGCAAGATGTCATGGCACTTCTCCATGCATCCCGGCCAACCACTGGGTTCTCCAGGGTGCCCGTCAACCGTCCTCCACCCAGTAGTGAATTCCGAAGTCCATCTTGAGCTTGAAGTTCATGGGGTTGTCATCATATTTGACTCTCACATCTCCCTTATGAATTCACTCAACCAACCCGCCTCTGAGCATAGCAAAATAAACTACTTCGTCCCGGGTCATGGTAACAAGGGGAATTGGTTCATCCTACCTCATGATACTACTCAAGAACATAACTTCAAAATTTCACCTACTGCATGCATGGTGGGGAGGTATAATTCTAATGCAATAAAATCATAGGTATAGTAAAGAAAATATGATCAATGACTTGCCTTGCTGACGATCTTCGTAAGCTAGGGACTCGTGGTAGCAAGCTTCGCACTCCGGAAATTCTACCGAGGCAAACAACAATCATAATAAGCATATAGCATATGATCACTTAACATAATAGCATGCTAACATAACACACAAAACAAACGAATCAAAACCCAAAGAAAAACTCAAAGAAATCCAACTCAAAGTTTTCCCATATCCAACAACAATCAAGAAATAGTTTTGCACTACAAATTTTTTTCTTAACAGAACCTAAGCATGGGTTTTTGCTAATTAACAGAAAAGAATTCATCATGCAACTAGGAGCAAAAAGAATCACCTTAAAATCTATTATAAAACTCCTATTAGGCCTAAAGCAAATTCTAGTAAGAAAAATAAAATAAAAGTTTTATTTATTATAAATAAAATTTCATGCTCTAAAGTTACAGAAACTAATCAAGAATAAACTATCACATAGGAGAAATAAAATTATTTGCTAATTAAAACAATAGGAAAACAATAGCTAATTAAATAAATAGGAATAACATGATTCTGGTTAAAACTATTTTTTATTAATCCTAAAATGCCCAATTAAATTCCTACGGTTAGGCAATGTCAAAACAAAGTTGTGACAAAAAGAATCACTAAAAAATAATTTTCCGAACTCATTTTATAGCAGAATTACTATTCTGTCTAAATCTAAAATAAAGCAATTTTAAATAATTTTTACATGACTAATTATATTTTCTGCAGAAACTATAAGAAATTTGCAAACCAACAAAAAAAGAATCACTTAAAAATATTAAGTAGATTAAAAGATATGAATTTTTCAAATCTGAAACTATTCTGTTAAAAACAGAAACGAAAAATAAAATTAAAAGAAAAATCGGCGCTAATGGGCCTATCTAGCGCCCTGGGCGTAATATAACTAATCGGGCCCTAGGGTTTAAACCGAAACGGGCCGGTCTAGACTAACCTAAATAAACCGGAACTAACCGGGACAAAACCTGGTTCACTAAAACTAAACCGTACCCCTTCGGGGGATCTAATCTACACCGTTGGATTTAAATCTAACGGCGGTGGGGTGCTCCGGCGACTTACCGAGGCGGCGACGGCGACGGCGGTTCGGACGGCGACGGCTCCGGCGACTCCAGTGGTCGGGGACGTCGGCGGAGAGGTCCGCGGTCTTGGACGGGCGAGGGAGCTCGGGTGGGGTCGATGGAGCTCGGGGTGGCAGGGCGGTCGGTCGGGGTTAATGGCGGCGGCGGCGCACTCGGGCTCCGGCGAGCGTGTGCAGCGAGAGGGAGGGGTTAGGCGAGGGGGCGAGGGGGGAACGGGGTCGAGGGGGGGGGTATAAATAGGGGGGGCCTCGACTTGGAGGAGGGGGCAACCGCGAGGGGATCTCGGAGGATCCCGGATCTCGCGGGATCCGGCGAGCGGCGGCGCGGGGCGTGGCTTGCGCGAGGGGAAGACGACGGGGTGGGGGCCACCCGTCGGTGAGAGAGGGGAGCGGCGCGTCGGGCGGGCGACCGGTGCGAAGCCGATTCGGGCGAGGGCGCTCGGTCGGCTCGGCGTGGGCAGCTCGGCCGCTATCGGGCTGGCTGGTGGGTGGGCCTCGGCGCTGGCTGGGCCGGGGCTGGCCTGGCTGGCGCCTAGGTCCTCCTTTCCATTTTTTTTTGAATAATTAGAGAGAGGGAAAAAAATACTTAAATATAAATATTTTATATAGGACATATATATATCAAAATGATCAGGGAATATTCCTATAATTTGAACATTTTCGAGGCAAAATCCAAACTTTATTAAAAATCATTTTTTCTAAAATTCCAAATAAAACTCAAATTTGAATTCAAACTTTTGGCAATGTTTTTCCTCTGATATTTTTGGAGTGTCATGTTTACTCCTCTCATACTTTTTCTCAAGTATTTATCGGGCATAGTTTTGAACTAATTTCCACTGCCAAAATTTGAATTCAAATTCCAACAACTTCAAAACTTCTGAAACTTCAAATGCCACTCAAATTCAAACAGAATGCATAGATGCTTAGCTATAATTTGTAAAACATTCCAAATAGGTAATTTGGGATGTTACAAACCTACCCACCTTAAGATGAATCTCGCCCTCGAGATTCGGGTTAACTAGCAAATAGGTGCGGTGGTCTCGAAGGAGGTCTTCTTCTCGCTCCCGGTGGCTTCCTCCTCGAATGATGACTCCACAAACCTTGCAAAACTTGATAATCTTGCTGCGGGTGACTCGTTACAGTCTCGAGAATTCGAACGGGTTTCTCCTTATAAGTCAGATCACTTTGTCGAGCTGTATGGCCTCTAGGGGCACTTTGTGTCTCTCAACGGAATATCGGCCATGTCGGCATGACACTTCTTCACCGAGAAACATGGAAGACATCATGAACTCCGGACAATCCTTCCGCAATTCCAACTTGTAAGCAACTTCTCCACGACGTTCGAGGATTTTGTAGGGCCAATGAATCGGGTGCTAACTTTCCTTTGACACCAAACCTCTTGATTCCACGGCGTGAGACACACGAAGATATGCTCGGTCTCCCGCTTCGTAAGTTACTTCCTTGCGCCATCTTGTCGGCATAACTCTTCCGTCTCGATTGTGCTATCTTGAGCCTATCTCGAATCAGCTTGACTTTCTCTTGAATCTCGATAAGATCGGAACCGAAAAGTGTTCGATCTCCAACACCATCTCACAAAATGGTGTTCGCACCTCCTTCCATATAGAGCTTGAAGGGGCCATCTTCGATCGGTCTCGATAACTGTTGTTGTATGAGAACTCTGCGTATGGCAAATTATCATCCCAGCTAGACCCATAGTCTAGCACACAAGCTCTCAACATGTCCTCCGTAATCTGGTTGACTCTCTCGGTCTGTCCATCTGCTGCGGATGAAAGGCTGTCTTGAACTCCAGCCTCGCACCCAAAGTTTCATGCAACCGATTCCAAAACTTTGAGGTAAATTGTGTTCCTCTATCGACACGATACTCCTCGGAACTCCATGCGGACATACGATCCTGGTCATGTATATCTTGGCCAACTTAGCGCTGGTATAGGTAGTCTTCACGGAATGAAGTGAGCTACCTTGGTCAATCGATCAACCACTACCCGGATAGAATCATAACCTGAGCGGGTCTGGGTAATCCTGTGATAAAATCCATTCCAAGTTTTTCCCATTTCCACTCGGGAATCGGCAAAGGTTGAAGTAACCTGCTGGCTTCGATGTTCTGCCTTTACTCGTTGACAAACATCGATATCTTTTACGTACTCGGCAATATCCTTCTTCATACCGCCCACGAAACTTTCCTTCAAATCCAGATACATCTTAGTGTTACCGGGTGAATCAAGTACGGTGAATCATGAGCCTCTGAAGAATTAGCTTCCTGAGTTCGGGATCATTGGGCACATAAATACGGTCCTCGAACCATATAGCTCCGTATTCATCCTTACGGAACCCTTTAGCTTTTCCTTCATTCATCTTTTCTTTATCTCATCAATTTCCTTGTCCGACTTCCGGGCTTCACGAATCCTTTCGCCAAAGTGGACTGAACTTCGAGTTGCAACATATCCTCTCGGAACTATCTCCACCGGAGATCTACGAGGTCATCGACTAACTCTGGGGTAATCCTCCTGCTATAAGAGTATTCACATAACTCTTACGGCTCAAAGCATCTGCTACAACATTAGCCTTTCCTGGGTGATAATGCAATCTCATGTCATAGTCCTTGATTAACTCTAGCCATCTCCTCTGCCTGAGGTTCAACTCTTTCTGCATGAAAATATACTTCAAGCTCTTATGATCTGTGTAAACATCACAACGGTTTCCGATAAGGAAATGTCTCCAGGTCTTGAGTGCATGCACTACGGCTGCTAACTCCAAATCATGTGTGGCATAATTCATCTCGTGCGGTCGTAGCTGTCTGGAGGTATAAGCTACAACTTTTCCTTCCTGCATGAGTACTCCTCCGAGTCCCTGACGAGAAGCGTCACAATATACCTGGTAATCCTTGTGTATGTCCGGTAAAATCAGTACTGGGGCTGTAACCAAACGTTTCTTCAATTCCTGAAAACTGGCTTCACAATCCTCGGTCCAAATGTACTTGGCGTCCTTTTTCAACAGCTCACTCATGGGCTTGGCAATCTTCGAGAAATTCTCAATAAACCTCCGATAATATCCTGCGAGTCCGAGAAACTGCGGATCTCCTTGATCGAGGTGGGCGATCGCCAATCGGTGATGATTCAACCTTGGCGGGTCAACTGCTATTCCTTCTCCTGAAATAACATGTCCGAGGAATCCGACTTCCTTCAGCCAAAATTCACATTTGCTGAACTTGGCATACAACGATGTTCTCGAAGTTTCTCGAACTAGACGCAAATGTTCCTTATGCTCTTCCTCGCTCTTGGAGAATATCAAGATATCATCGATGAACACCACGACAAACTTGTCCAGATATTCCATAAATACCTTGTTCATCAAATTCATGAAGTATGCAGGGGCATTAGTCAATCCAAATGACATGACGGTATACTCATATAAACCATACCTGGTGGTGAATGTTGTTTTGGGTATATCCTTTTCACGGATCTTCAACTGATGATACCCTGATCGAAGATCGATCTTGGAGAATACTTTGGCTCCAACTAGCTGATCAAATAGATCATTAATCATCGGCAGAGGGTACTTGTTCTTGATGGTCACGTCGTTTAACGAACGATAATCCACAACCATTCTCAGGGTTCCATCCTTCTTCTCTACCAAAAGAACTGGGGCTCCCCAAGGTGATGAGCTTGGCCGAATATATCCTTTCTCCAATAGCTCATTAATTTGATTCTTGATCTCTTTCAAATCATTCGATGGCATCCGATAGGGTCTCTTGGATATTGGGGCTGTGCCGGGCAATAACTCAATCAGAAATTCAATGTCTCTGTTCGGTGGCATTCCTGGTAATTCCTCCGGAAACACATTGGGAAAATCTTGCACCATCGGCACTTCCTCCCTAACAACTCCGTGAGGGAATTCACTGATTCTTCATCCGCTACGTCTCGATACATACTTGATCCTCTTCGCTCCGGGGTGGTGAGCAGAATCGACTTCTGGGCACAGCCTATGTTTCCTTCAAACTTCGTCAACCAATCCATGCCTAGGATTACATCCAAGGTCCGGGTTTCCAATACTATGAGGTCTGCGGAAATTTATGGTTTCCGATGTTGAGGGTTGCATGACAGCCTAAACCTGCCATCATTTCTCCTCTGCGGGCCCGCGAAGGGGCTTCTAAGGGTTTTAGTGGGCAACCCGTACTTTTCCACAACTACCCTTGATATGAATGAATGTGTTGCACCGAATCAAAGAGTACCAATATGAACGTGAATTCAATAAAACTTACCAATCACGATTATTCGGCTGATCATAGACGTCCTCCACGTCAATGTGGTTCACCTGAGCACGAGGGAAAGGGTTGGGCTTCTTCGCTGAGCTTCCATTGCCGTTTCCATTCCTCTTCTTGGCCTCCGGGCAGTCGGTGGCATAGTGCCCTGTTTTCTGGCACTTGAAACAGGTGATGTGACTCAGATCCTTCGGAGCCGGGGCAGGACGATGCTGGTTGCCATTGCCGTTTCCATTTCCGTTTCCATTGCCTGACTTGTTGTCCTGGTTGCGATTGTTCCCATTTCCTCCATGGTTGTGATGGGTATGCCCTCCTGAGTATGGGGCATAACGGGGCTTCTGCTGAGCTCCAGAGTTGTACTTCCCCTGGCCATACTTCCGCTTGCGGCTATCAATCTGCTGCTGCTTGCCTTCAAGTATGGTGGCCTTGTCTACCAGCTCCTGGTAGTTGGTGAAGGTAGCCACCATAAGCTGCATACCCAGCTCGTCATTGAGTCCCTCGAGAAACTTTTCCTGCTTTGTGGCATCTGTGGCCATATCATCCGGGGCATAGCGAGCTAACTTGCTGAACTCATCCACGCATCGCCCCACAAGACGGTTCCCTGGCGTAAGTTGCGGAACTCACGCTTCTTGCACTCATGGCTCCAAATGAAACATGAGCGGTGCGGAAAGCTTGTTGGAACTGATCCCACGATGGTGGCGATGGGATAAGTGGCGGTGTAGTTATCCCACCAAGAAGCTGCAGGTCCATCAAGTTGATGTGCGGCAAAGCGCACCTTCTCTCGCATCCGTGCATCCAACAGTGACTAACTCCTTCCGACCTTGCGGAGCCAATCATCGGCCACAATCGGTCTGTCTGCTAGAGAACACCGCGGATTCAGCCTTAGGAACCGAGTCAAGTTGTCAACAGGGGGTGGTGGCGGTGGATTGTTGTTGTTGTTGTTGTTGTTCTGGTTCTGGATGAGCATCTGCATGAGGGCATTCTGCTGCTGGATCAGCTGGGTGAGCTCCGGCGGGAAGTTTAGACCGGGGTCACGTCTCGGAGGCATCTGGTGTTTTGGAGTGGATGAGAAAATTAGAATAGAACAATGGTCTAATGAGAAAATATCACTACCCATATGAATGCACAATCATAATCACACCAATCATTTATTCAATCAACTCAAACATGGTTCAATCTCGATTACAAAATGCTCACGACTAATCGAAAATAACGACCTAACTGATCGACGGAAAATAAAATAACATGGCGGTCGACTAAATGTCTTCATCAATAATCCTTGCGTCCTCTGGTGCGATGTCCTCCGGTGTGGCGTCCTCTGTTGCGGCGCCTCCTCTTGCGGCTTTCTCCAGTGGAGCTCCCTTCATAATCCTGATCATTGCTCACGAGAGGTCCGTCATCTCCACTCGGAAAAAGGTCTTCTCCTAAGTCCATCTTTTCCTCTAATGCGGCAACATTCATCTTTAGGTTGTCGACTCTCTCCATGAAGTCCGCGATTTCTTCCTCATGGTCAAGGAAGTCTGCGTGTGCCTTCTCCTCCAGCCCAGCCACGGAACAACAGCCTCCTGTGTACCTTCGAAGTTACGGCGAGTCTGGATCTCCGCTTCTGAGGAGACACTCCAAGTCTTGGACATATGAGAGAATGGAGTCGCCCTCACGGCATGCAGATGATATCTCCATTCCTTGCTCTGCGAGAAACCATGGCGAGGTCTCGATGGATCGAGCTCGCCCTGTACTCTTCTCGGAGATGTCCAAGTGCACGATAAATCGCCATGTCTCTTCCGAGGATCCAATTGAAATCGGTAAACTCAAAGTCAATAGGCTCAGATGTCCTCGAAGGTCCTCCTCGAATATGCTCCTCAATCACAGAGCGGGTATCCGCCGGAAGTGCATTGGTAGGATTCCGGTGATCGAGGGCGAGCAATCTTCAGCTTCTTCACGATCTGGACCAGCTTCTTGCCGAAAGGCATCGTCTCATCTGGCTGGCAAAACTCCGGTAGCAAAACTGGGGTGAACTCGGCGGACATCTAGAATGTTGAAAATCGGAGAGAAGTCAGAAATGAACAGGAGAGAATTACGGAATGATAAGGACATAAAATAGATAGTCTCTTCCTATGGCTTTCCGATCCTAGGGGTTACGTCCTACGGTCAGCGTGTGCTCTGAATACCATCTCTGTAGCGACCCGACCCAAAATCGGTCAAGTCTCTGTGTCTGTACCATCCCAAGATCATGCTGGTACTCACAGTACATTGATGAAATAATCAAAGTTCAATCACACCTGAATTTATTACACGATTCTCATATCGAGTCTTTATTACAATAGAATAAATTCGGCCGAAGGCCAACTCATGAGAAATAAACTAAGTAAAGCTGCGGAAGCGTAGAAGAAATAGCGAGTCCATCCGACTCCAAAGGGCAATCGCCAAGCGCGGAGCGTAGCCTCACTCCTGATCGGAATACTCCTCTGCAACATAAGACGTTGCAGCCGTGTAGGTCAGCATTTTGAATATGCTGGCAAGTCATGAAGAGAGAAATAACAATGAAATTTACTAACACTATATGCAATTTGGTTGTGGGGCTCTAAGTTTCATCATTTTGCGAAAAGCCAGTTTTTCCCTACTACAGTGGACTTGCTTGCAAATACTACAAAATTGTTGGTAGTTATTGAGATGGTTCCACCAACCAATGTCTCATTTCCAAATTATTAAGTCATAACCCCCTCAATTAATTTATTAATTTCAATGTTGAGATTTCCGAATACTTCCAAGTTCCAGAGGCTCAAATTGTCCGTAATCGGGACACGGCTAATCGATTAGATCTTTTCTCTGCAGAGGTTTATGACTTTACCCGCAAGAATCGTTCCTCCTTTTAAGTCTTCGCACTTCATGGTGTTTGAAGACGGACGAACAAAACAGGGTCTTCCAAGAGTTCTTCCGCCACCGCCGTACCCATCCAATCCTACCGTTCTTCTACATCTCGTAGCACCGTCCGCCAGAGTCACAACTAGGGTTGACCAAGCGAGCCCATAATGGCTTGCGGCTGCACGTAAGCTTCCGGTCAATGGGGTATACATCCGTCTCTTCGTGGCTGGGTGAAGCTTTCCGCAGATGTCATGGCACTTCTCCATGCATCCCGCCAACCACCGGGTTCTCCAGGTGCCCGTCAACCGTCCTCCACCCAAAGAGTGAATTCAAGTCCATCTTGAGCATGAAGTTCATGGGGTTGTCATCATCTTTGACTCTCACATCTCCTTATGAATTCACTCAACCAACCCGCCTCGAGCATAGCAAAATAAACTACTTCGTCCCGGGTCATGGTAACAAGGGGAATTGGTTCATCCTACCTCATGATACTACTCAAGAACATAACTTCAAAATTTCACCTACTGCATGCATGGTGGGGAGGTATAATTCTAATGCAATAAAATCATAGGTATAGTAAAGAAAATATGATCAATGACTTGCCTTGCTGACGATCTTCGTAAGCTAGGGACTCGTGGTAGCAAGCTTCGCACTCCGGAAATTCTACCGAGGCAAACAACAATCATAATAAGCATATAGCATATGATCACTTAACATAATAGCATGCTAACATAACACACAAAACAAACGAATCAAAACCCAAAGAAAAACTCAAAGAAATCCAACTCAAAGTTTTCCCATATCCAACAACAATCAAGAAATAGTTTTGCACTACAAATTTTTTTCTTAACAGAACCTAAGCATGGGTTTTTGCTAATTAACAGAAAAGAATTCATCATGCAACTAGGAGCAAAAAGAATCACCTTAAAATCTATTATAAAACTCCTATTAGGCCTAAAGCAAATTCTAGTAAGAAAAATAAAATAAAAGTTTTATTTATTATAAATAAAAGTTCATGCTCTAAAGTTACAGAAACTAATCAAGAATAAACTATCACATAGGAGAAATAAAATTATTTGCTAATTAAAACAATAGGAAAACAGTAGCTAATTAAATAAATAGGAATAAAATGATTCTGGTTAAAACTATTTTTTATTAATCCTAAAATGCCCAAATAAATTCCTATGGTTAGGCAATGTCAAAACAAAGTTGTGACAGAAAGAATCACTAAAAATAATTTTCCTAACTCATTTTATAGCAGAATTACTATTCTGTCTAAATCTAAAATAAAGCAATTTTAAATAATTTTTACATGACTAATTATATTTTCTACAGAAACTATAAGAAATTTGCAAACCAACAAAAAAAGAATCACTTAAAAATATTAAGTATATTAAAAGATATGAATTTTTCAAATCTGAAACTATTCTGTTAAAAACAGAAACGAAAAATAAAATTAAAAGAAAAATCGGCGCTAATGGGCCTATCTAGCGCCCTGGGCGTAATATAACTAATCGGGCCCTAGGGTTTAAACCAAAACGGGCCGGTCTAGACTAACCTAAATAAACCGGAACTAACCGGGACAAAACCCGGTTCACTAAAACTAAACCGTACCCTTTGAGGATCTAATCTACACCGCTGATTTAAATCTAACGGCGGCGGGTGCTCCGCGACTTACCGAGGCGGCGACGGCGACGGCGGTTCGGACGGCGACGGCTCCGGCGACTCCGGTGGTCGGGGACGTCGGCGGAGAGGTCCGGCGGGTGCGGACGGGCGAGGGGAGCTCGGGGGTGGGGTCGATGGAGCTCGGGGGTGGCCGGGGCGGTCGGTGCGGGGTTAATGGCGGCGGCGGCGCACTCGGCTCTCCGGCGGCGTGTCTGAGAGAGGAGGGTTACGTGAGGGGGCGAGGGGGAACGGGTCGAGGGGGTATAAATAGGGGGTCTCGACTTGGAGGAGGGGGCAACCGCGCGAGGGATCTCGGAGGATCCGGATCTCGGATCCGGCGAGCGGCGGCGCTGGGCGTGGCTTGCGCGAGGGAAGACGACGGTGGGGGCCACCCGTCGGTGAGAGAGGGAGCGCGTCAGGCGGCGACCGTCTGGCTCCGATTCGGGCGAGGCTCGCCGGGTCGGCTCGGCGTGGGCAGCTCGGCCGTTAGGCTGGGCTGGCTGGTGGGTGGGCCTCGGCTGGCTGGGCCGGGGCTGGCCTGGCTGGCGCCTGGGTCCTCCTTTCCATTTTTTTTTGAATAATTAGAGAGAGGGAAGAAAATACTTAAATATAAATATTTTATATAGGACATATATATATCAAAATGATCAAGGGAATATTCCCTATAATTTGAACATTTTTCCAGGGGCAAAATCCAAACTTTATTAAAAAATCATTTTTTTCTAAAATTCCAAATAAAACTCAAATTTGAATTCAAACTTTTTGGCAATGTGTTTCCTCTGATATTTTTGGAGCGTCATGTTTACTCCTCTCATACTTTTTCTCAAGTATTTATCAGGCATAGTTTTGAAATAATTTCCACTGCCAAAATTTGAATTCAAATTCCAACAACTTCAAAACTTCTGAAACTTCAAATGCCACTCAAATTCAAACAGAATGCATAGATGCTTAGCTATAATTTGTAAAACATTCCAAATAGGAAATTTGGGATGTTACATAGAGCAAGCACCTGCGATGCTAGTGTCGGATTTCGGGTTCCGGAAGACCCTTAAGGTTCGAACTCTAGGGTGCGCGCGGAGATCCAACCCTCCACCGTCTCGCACTTCGCCGAATCGCAGGGACCTAAATACTAAACAGAACAGCACAAGAGACACGAGATTTATACTAGTTCGGGCCACCGTTGTGGTGTAATACCCTACTCTAGTTTGTGGTGTGGTGGATTGCCTCTTGGGCTGATGAGGAACAGTACAGGGAAGAACAGCCTCGCGAGGGTCTGTTCTCGGTGGGTGTGATGAACTGCTAGGTGGTGTTCCGTCGCTCTAGCTTGATGATCGGGTCTCTATCTCTCTCTCTGGATTCAAATGCCAGCCCTGTTCTACTATGGTGGCTAGCTCTACTTATATAGACGAAGGCCCTGGGCCTCTTCCCAAATATTGAGCGGGAAGGGCGCCAACAATTGGCCATTTTGAAGGGGAACAACGGGTACACTTACCTGACTAAAGTTGGTCCTCGCCTGCCAAAGTTTCTGGCGATGACGCCTGCTTGGGCTCCACGATGACTCCCTTCCAGCCGTTGGGGCTGGTCTTGGTCTTGTTGCACCGAAACGGATGCCTTTGCTTGATGCTCTCGCCTGCGCTTGCTCCCTTTGCACCAAAGAGGAAAGGAGGACGCTGCGCGGGCTGGCGCTCGACTGGCGCCCTTGGTCGTCATGGCTTGTGTCATGGGCACCTCGCGAGGTACCCTGCCTTGAACTCTCCGCCTCCTCATGAGCCAACCTGACGAGGCCGTGCCTGAGGAAGCTCCTAGTCGTCTGCCCCGCGAGGCTTGGCCCCTCACGAGGGTCTTGAGCTTGTGCTGATGAAGATGGGCTGTCCTGGGCCTCCTTTGAGCCACGCCACAGGCAGCAGTCAGAGCAAGTCCTGGGACCCCTGCTCCCGAGCGCCGACAGCTAGTGTAGGGAAATGTCAGAATCAACTACTGAGCTACATTCACTATCTTCATCTAGCATTTCTGCTTTCTTGAGAATCATGTCGGAGGCCGACGCTGCATTCTTTAAATGAGGAGTAGTCCCTTGCCCGCCTGCCTCGTCATAAGTGATTGATGTGGGATACACAAGAACATTAGTTTGATGTAAGAACATGGTTAATACACGATGTACTAGTATGTACCAAAATGTAAAGGCATGTCATATTTAAAGGTATAATGTGTAATCTAATCAGATGCAATTTAACCAAATTGGAAGCAATACAAGCTAGACATCCGGCTGGAGTGGTGAGCATGATCATCTAGGACCCGAGAGCCTGGTGGGAGGCGGGATGCTTCGCCACCATCGCAGCTTTTTAGTTGGCTTCCAGGTGATTCCTATCTTTGTTGGGCTTGTCACTGGCTCGCCAATGCTCTCGACTAGCTATTTGTCTTATGGTGCTCACGGATGGTGGTTCATGTAAAAAATATCTTTCCTTATCTTACCGACTTCGCCTTTCAATACAAGCTAGACACCATATGGAACATGCAACCACATATGACACCGCTGGTTAAAGCAAGCACACAGGATGGTGGTTCATTGCGAGCGAGGTCATCAACTCCAGAGCTACGTTTACCGTCTCCATCTGCTGACACTGCACCCTTTATAGCGTTGTAACGTGTCTTGCCTACCCGTATATGAAGCTGGAGCGACTTCTCTCTTTTCTTTGATGCTTCTCTTTTCGGCAGAGAGTCTGAAATACCCTTGCATAAAAACACAATAGTGAGAGTATGGGTGAAGTGTGCGAACTAGTGCAATCGTAAAAGTAATGTGAAAGCGTGGCTGAAAAATAAATGACAGGAGACATATGATAGCTCTACAACATTGCATGGCAAACAAAATTAGATTCTACTCCGTATGATTTTGTAATATATGAGCACAGGAAATGCAGGTACTCTTCCAAAGACACCACCACATGTGGTCATATCTAAGATAGCAATGATTGAAAATAAATAGGTCATCGATTTTTTAATGAACCATCCGATCTATAGGAACGGTCGATGGCCTTCGCTCACCTCCCGCCATCCATCATGTGACGATCTTTCTCGAACCGCCAACGACCACCGCCTGACACTGCCTCCGCCGCCCGCCCTCCCATCGACCTCACACCACCGCCCGTGCTTGAAGTGCCCCAGGCCATCCTTTAATCCCGGCCGACCTCCAGATCGGCGCCAGAGCTCTAGGCCGCACACACCCTAAGATAAACACCAAGGCGCTGCTTCCCGGCGTAATAGGTGTACTAGCGCCTGTTACGCCAGGGAATGCTTCCGTTAATTGGGAATCAACTGCCGAAATTGAAATTGAGGCGACGGACCTCTAGCTAAGGAGAAATAGTATATGAGGAGAAACCTTGTGCATCGCGAGTTACTAGGAACATCTAGTATCAAGAAGAAGTGGTCAACTAGTGTCTTCTGTGGGATGAATACCGTGCAAGCAGAGACGTAAGATTTGCACGAATAAGGGAAGAGGAGTACCTTTTTCAGTTGTCGTTGTGGTTACCTCCACATGTCGCGCCGATCTTCTTCTTTTTACCGAGGAAACCGATGTTCTGGAGGGTGCAGGCTTGGACGAACCCATGGCCAAATTGTTGACTGTGTTGCCGTGGCCGTATGTCGGCGGAGGGGAAGCAGATCTGAGGCGGTGAAGGACGGCGTAGCAGGAACAGCTCCGGTGCGGTGGAGGGTGGCGAAGTTGGAGCGGCAGCGGTGAGGCGCAGGACGGCGTGGTTGAACTGGCTCGGGTACGGACGGCTCGGCCTCGGCTTCAACTACTAGCCGTGGAGGGCATTGCGGTTGAGGTTATGTGGACGGCGGCGCCGGGTATCGGCTCTGGCGTGATGGAGGAGGGTGGCGGTTGATGGGTGGGATGGGGTGGCGGACGGAGGACGCCGGGGTTTCGCGGCTGGTGGAGAGGTAGTTTTGGCGCCCACGGAGTACGAATGGGGAATCAGACGAGTGGGGAACCATGTTTCGTCCAGGGACGCTTGTTTTTGGCTTTTTGAAGAAGATGGGACGCGCTTGTTTGAAATTTGGGGAAAGTACAAACTTTTCCCCCCTCTTAAATTTCGGACCTACTGCGGGTCGGGGGTAGGATGGTAATCCCAAGTGTCCCAAATAGTGGGCGGGAGCGATTTCGGCCATGCGCATGTGTGCTTAGGAGGCCATTGTGTATGAATGCTTTTCGGAGGCGGTTGCGTGGCGTCTAGATGAAGCTACAAACCTACCCCGGTTTAGACATTTGGACGTCGGGCCGGTAGGTTTCACGGGTCGGAGTTATTAGAAAAGTAATTTCCTTGTACTACCAAACATTGGTCTCACGCGGTTTCGGGCGAGTAGAGCCTCTTTTGGCGCTTCGTTCGAAATTTAGAAACACAAGCATTCACGTTTAGAGTACTCTTGAACTATGAGGATTGACCTAAATATATAACGTTATATTTGACCTTGTATGTTTGAAAACCTCATTAAATTGTCCGCTTTTTTTTGAAATTTTGACACTTGAAAATCCTATAACTACGATTATTTTGGAATGGAGGAGATAAATTTGAATCTATTTTGTACACGACTACATATGCTATTATGTACAAAATCAGAGCAAAGATTGGTGCCCCCATAATTTAGGTATGGTTTACAAATGCCATGATATCAAATTCAAATAATTGAATGGACTTCATGTTGAATTTGATTTTTTTAAACCACCTTAAGTTGAATTCAAATGTATGCTAGTTCATAGGTAGCTATTTATAATGTCCATTGTGTAACTTTCATATGTATAATGTGCTTTACACACACAACATGAACTATACTCACGTTTATATTCGATTGCTAAAGCGATGCATTGTCTGGAGTTCAAAATACTAACTATGTGGATCAATTGTGTCGAATAATAACATAGACATGCTCAAATTCGATAGAATCTAGATGTCTGATGGATCAATGACTGCTCCTTACGCGAATTGCAAATATCATGATCCCATCCTAATATTTGGATACAATTTATATCTTTAATCAATGTATAGAGCAGTCTTTTACGTGTAGTTTCACTCTCCATCGGTGTTCTCTCACACATGCTCACACACTCTCTCCCGAGGTGTCTTTATCGCACACATGCTCTAGATATAACCCTCCCTCCCTCTCGTAACCATTTACAACTGTTTTCACTAACCTTTATCACAAGCACTCTTCCTCTCGCAAACATACACATGCACAATCCTCATTATACATGGACCTGCCTACGTGTCTCATGTACGCACATTATCTTTACGCATGTCTCTCACGCATTGTCTCACACCTCTCTTCCTAATCGACGAGTATGATTCTAGCAGAGCATTCTGTAGGATGCCCCTTACAGTTAGGTTGGATGAATAGTAATATCAGAGATAAAGGGGTTACCTTAGTCCGAGAACCTAGGGTTACAAATCTAGCCGGCTTTGTCAGTGGACACAGAGTCCTTCACAATTCTGCTATCTTTGTCTTGTACGACTAGGCATCCATGGTTCTTCCTAAATGCGTCACGGGCCGACTGAGGGGGTCCTGGATTAGGGGGTGTCCGGATAGCCGGACTACCATCATCAGCCGAACTATCATTTGCCGGACTATCATCATCGACCGGACTCCAAGACTATGAAGATACAAGATTGAAGACTTCCCCGTGTCCGGATGGGACTTTCCTTGGCGTGGAAGGCAAGCTTGGCGTCTGGATATGTAGATCTCCTACCATTGTAACCGACTCTATGTAACCCTAGCCCTCTTCGTGTCTATATAAACCGGATGGCTTTAGTCCGTGGGATCTACGATCACAACAACCCTTACAATCATACCATAGGCTAGCTTCTAGGGTTTAGCCTCCTTGATCTCGTGGTAGATCCACTCTTGTAAAGATCCACAATATTAATATCAATCAAGCAGGGCGTGGGGTTTTACCTCCATCAAGAGGGCCCAACACAGGTAAAACATCGTGTCCCTCGTCTCTGTTACCATCCGCCTAGACGCACAGTTCGGGACCCCCTACCGAGATCCGCCGGTTTTGACACGACATTGGTGCTTTCATTGAGAGTTCCTACGTGCGTCACCGATAGGCTTGATGGCCTCTTCAATCAACAACGACGCAGTCCCGGTGAGACCTTTCTCCCGGACAGATCTTCAGATTTGGCGGCCGCCTGCGGGCCAACTCCCTTGGCCATCTGAAGCAGATCGAAGCTACGCCCGGCCGTCAGTCAGGTTTGAAGCTTAAACTTCACGGCCGTATCCGCGGACTTGATCCTCGGTGGATCTGAGCCGCAGCCGAGCGTGCCGCCTTTCATCACGATGGGCATGACCTAACTCGCCACGGACAGCCCCTTGAGGTCGCTGCGATCCGCTCCGACTCATAGTCCGGAGCCGATCGCTCGAATCGAGGAAGGATGGCTGGACACCGCCGGGAGCCGCAATTCCTACGGCGATGGAGCCAAACACTTACCTTGTCCCACATAAAGCCCATGACTCGAGGTGCGGACTCCTGCGGACTCAACCTCCTGCGCCCGTGCGGTCGAATCCGATTGGGCGCCGATCATTGAATTCACCATCGCGGACATCTTTCAAAGACTTTCGCCCTTGGCGATATCATAAATTCATTGAAGCATCTCTCGCTATCCGGAGAGCCCTGGCGAATTACGCCCGGGGCGGTTGGGACGCGGATGACGAAGAAATTCAGATCCCACCACCACCCACTTCAGAGCCACCGTCGACGATTTAATCGACGACTCGACTCGACTCCGACATCGACGGTATGGACAACGATGCCGAGATTACTAAGAACCAAAGCCTACAGACACCGAAAACCACCTCGCCATCGACATATACATGGTGGACACCCAAAAGATGGGGACGGCGAAGAAGCGGCGGAGGCCGATTCCTTAAAGAAACAGCCCAAGCGCCCGACGTCGGTGGCGCCGCTCTAAATCCCGCCACAAGAAGAATGGAGATTCCGCACAGAGATAATAACACCCGAAAGTGCCAAAGACAACTCCCTCCAGCACGATCCAGCGCAGGAGGAGGCAGAAGCAAGCCCTCCGGAGAGGGCGGCAGACGAAGAGGTCGAGGATGACAATTACTTACCTCCCTCCGGAGACGAGGCAAGCCTCGGTGACGATGAATTCGTCGTGCCTGAGGATCCCGTCGAACAAGAGCGTTTCAGACGCAGGCTAATGGCCACGGCAAATAGCCTAAAGAAAAAGCAACAACAGCTTCAAGCTGATCAAGACCTACTGGCCGACAGATGGACCGAGGTCCTCGCGGCCGAAGAGTATGAACTCGAACGCCCCTCCAAAAGTTACCCAAAACGCAAGTTGCTCCCCCGATTAGAGGAGGCAGCATCACCAGCGCACAACACGGCAGACCGACCACCTCGTGGCCGCAATAGAGAGGCGTGCAAGCCCTCCACCAAAACCGTACCCCGGCATCGCTCTAAAAGCAGGAAGCCACGGGGGAACGCGCCGGACTTGCGAGATATATTGGAGGACAAGGCAAGACAATCCAGATCTATCTATGGATCACGTGGACGCCCCACGACCCACGACGAATACCGTCGCACCGGATACAACTATGCCGCCTGGGCCGAACACAGCAGACAACGCTCTCTCGAGCTACGTCGTGATATTGCTCAATACAGAGGCGCCGCACACCCACTATGCTTCACTGACGAAGTAATGGATCATCAAATCCCTGAAGGGTTCAAACCCGTTAATATCGAATCCTACGATGGCACAACAGACCCCGCGGTCTGGATTGAGGATTATCTCCTCCATATAAACATGGCCCGCGGCGACGATCTTCACGCCATCAAATATCTCCCACTCAATCTTAAAGGACCAGCTCGGCATTGGCTTAACAGCCTGCCCGCAGAGTCAATTGGATGCTGGGAAGACCTGGAAGCCGCATTCCTCGACAACTTCCAGGGCACGTATGTGCGACCACGAGACGCAGATGACCTAAGCCACATAATCCAGCAGCAGATTTAATCGCCGAGCAATTCGGACACGGTTCTTAACAAAGAAAAATCAAATCGTCGATTGTCCGGATGCGAGAGGCACTCGCTGCCTTCAAACATAACATCCGCGACGAGTGGCTGGCCCGGCACCTAGGACAGAGAAGCGAAATCTGTGGCAGCCCTCACATCCCTCATGACCCGCTTCAGGCGGGAGAGGATAGTTGGCTCGCTTCGCGGTAACAACCTCGGCAAAAAGCTGGCAAGACGGATACTAAGGACCGCAATGGCAGGTTGCGTCGAAACAAAACAAACGCCGCGTTAACGGCGGCGGCAATGAGGATACGGCGATCAACGCCGGATTCCGAGGCTCCAAACCCGTCAACGGAAGAAGCCATTCAAAAGAACCACTCCGGGCCGTCCCAATCTGGACCGAATACTCGACCGCTCTTGTCGATACATGGAACCCCGAAAAGCCAGCTAACCATACCAACAGAGATTATTGGGTATTCAAGCAGGCAGCAAATTAATCGCCAAAACAGTGACAAGGGGTTACACAATGATGACGAGGAAGAGACCCGCCGCCCGAACAACAGAGGACAAAAGGATTCCCCCTCAAGTTCGGACGGTAAACATGATATACGCAACGATATTCCCAAGAGGGAGCGAAGCGTGCACTAAGGGCGATACGCGATGGAGCCACCGCCCCAAAATTCAACCCATGGTCCTCTTGCCCGATCACTTTCGATCGAAGAGACCATCCGACCAGCATCCGCCATGGCGGATTCGCGCATTGGTTTTAGACCCAATAGTTGATGGATTTCACCTCACGAGAGTCCTTATGGACGGCGGCAGAGCTGAACCTGCTTTATCGGGATACAGTCGCGCAAGATGGGCATAGACCCTTCAAGGATTAAGCCTACAACGACGACCTTCAAAGGCGCCATACCGGTGTCGAGGCCAATTGTACAGAGCTCGCTTACATGAAGTGGTCTTCGATCCCGGATAATTTCCAAGCGAGGAGTTAATCTTCGACATAGTCCCGCTCATGCGGCTATCACGCCTGCTCGAGACGAACGCGTTTGCAAAGTTCAACGCGGTGCCGCATTATGCATACCTTAAGCTCAAGATGCCAGGCCCTCGTGGAGTCATCACGTTCAATGGAAACACGGGCGCTCCCTCCGAACGGAGGAACATACAGCGCTCTCGCGCGCGTCTGAGCAGCCTTTTGAGGCAATTCTCGAGTCCGGTGTTAAACGACCGACACGACCAAACGCGCCGGAGCAACATCAACCAAGACCACAGCACGTTACGTACGCAGCGTAGCAATGCGCCCCAACCCCAGCCCTCGCAAAATTGCAAGACAAACTCTCCACAGACATAATTACGCCTACGAGATACCATGGGCATAGGGGAAGGGCACCACCACAACAGACCCAGTGTGGTTCGCCCACACCAGGGCTCCCAAGTGTGTCGCTTTTTTGTTTTATTTTTCTTTTTATACAGAACTCAGTCCGGTGGCGAACCGCCAACTCATGATGCAACAGCCGTGGAAGGACAAAGGCGCGGCGAAACACTCGGTGGTCTCCATCACGAGCATTAAATTTGTTAAAATACAACATTCCGCTGCCTACCCACGAGGGAGACGCCTTTAATTCGTCCAATCCCTTGCTTTCCGCACTATTTGTATCATTCTGCACTGATAGCATATCTTCTCGAATAAAATGCAGCACTTTTTGCCTATAATTGCATTACTTTATATATATATGTTCATTTACAACATGTTGCACCCGTGCATCTTGGTACGGCCAAACACACCAGGGCTTATGTCCTCCGCTTTATGGTGTGATAAAGTCCGCACACTTTCACAAAAGCGCACCTCGAACTTATAGCATTATATGAATCGGCTCGAATCATGTCTTGGGTCAATAGTTGGGTTTGCCCGGCTCCCATGTTTGGCACCTTACGCTTCCGTTCTATCGGCTAAGGTAGCACTGGAGAACCATGCGATTGCGCCCGGTTGAGCCGGGTTAACGCCTCGATGGAGAAAGCTAAAACTGATCGGCATGATAAGGCGTGAGACTGGTCGCTGTTCGAGAGGTCCTTCGGGTCCTTAAAGACCTCGCCGCTTGCGAAGTTCGGATTATGTCCGACGAAGGCGTGGATAGCGCCCCAATTCGGTCTTCGAATACTAGGGGCTTCACCAAATTTAAAATTATAGAATTTTATGGCTAAGTGAGAGTGTTCAAGCACTATAAGTCTGGTTGCACAGTTCGTTGTGTTGAGCGCCTCCTAGATGGACCCAAAATGGGAACAAGAGTGCTCAAGTTTATCCCTAACACCCCAAAGCACTTGTGGCATGGGGGCTGAAGCCGACGACTTGCCATCTCTCGATTTAATAAACGGCCGCATGAAGGTAATATTTTAAATTAAACAAGCGCTGGTTAGCGATATGAACAAATTTTTCAGCGCACAGATAACACATTGCGAATTCACTCAATAATTACATCCTCAGGGCACTCATCCGCAATCTTGCGGGCACCCTTCAGACAGCCTTATAGTAAAGTTCGGGCGACGATGCTCCTTGCCCGCCGGTGGCGCGTCGCTGATTAGCTTCTCCGCATCCAGCTTGCCCCAATGCACCTTTTGCGCGGCAAGGGCCCGACGAGCACCTTCAATACAAAGCGGGCGCTTGATAACCTCCACCCAGGGGCACGCATCCACCAGCCGTCGCACGAGGCCGAAGTAGCTCCTGTGCATGGCCTCTCCGGCCACACCGGACTATGAGCCCTTCATGGCCTGCTCGGCCACCTTAGGAAGCTCGACCAGCTGCTTCACCTGGTCGCTAGGGGCACTGGATAGCCGGCCTCGAAGATATCGAGACCGAAGACCTTTCCGCTGAGCTCCCTCCTCGGCTCGGTAGAATCGGCGGCATCGAGACACGCCATGAGGCAGATCTGCAAACGCCTCGAGAGCTCCGATTCGGGTAAGTATCACGTAATTTACATTCACATGCTTGCTTTGCATGAAAAATGCCTTACCCGCCGTTATCTTCTTCATCAACTCAACCTCCTGAAGGGACTTATGGGCCTCGGCCTTGGCGGTTTTAGCACTTTCGAGAGCGAGGCAAGCTCGGACTCTCGAGTCTTTGAGTCACGCCCAAACTCTCATGCTTTTCCATGAGAGCCCGGAGCTCTTGCTGAACCACCGCCACCCTCACCTCTTGTTTTTCTCGCTCTGCCCGTTCCGTGGCGCATTATGTTCGTCATGGACACGGCCTCCTTCGAGGCCGCCACCTCGTTCGTAGCCCCCGCAGTACCCATGTTATCCTTGTTATTTTCTGTCGCAACCTAAATCCTTTTACAGAAGGTACAAATTCAAAGTGGTGTTACTCACCTTCTTTGTCTTGAGCTGCATCTGGCGCTGCCGAGCTCTTGCCGGACCGCTCAAGCTCTGCTTCAACGCACCGACCTCCGCAGATCGGTCTGGCAGAGGTCAGCAGCGCCTGCAACCCATATTGACAAAAAATTTAGCAACCTCACGTATATCCTTTTAAGATCCTCATCCGGCTTTTCTTTCCGAACACCAAACTGAGCATCAGGGGCTACTGTCTATGCGGTATTACTTTGCATATTTTTAACTTCTTACCTCAAAGCCTGATAGAAGGCTATTACAGGCTTCGGTCAGCCCGTCTTTGGCGAGCTGCACCTTTTGAATCACTGCACTCATAATAGTGCGGTGTTCTTCCTCGATGGAAGCGCTCTGCAGCGCCTCCAACAAATAGTCCGGCGCCTCCGGTTGGACGGAAGCCGCCGGCGTCACGGTCTTGCCCTTCGATCGAAGGGCCGCTGCCGGACTCGGAACCACTGCGGGTTCTGTTAGGAGTCGGCGCAAAGTCGGGAGGGCGCCTTGTGGCGCCCGAGCCTCCCGATGGGTCCTTTCGGGATCCCACCCGGCGTCTCGGCGTCGCGAGGGGTGGAGGCGGTCGGGATGGAGTCTACATCCGACGAAGCCAACGACCCGCTCGATGAAGCGGGGAGATCATCACTGGTCGGACTACAGGCAGCATGCGGCGTTAGAATGACACTATGTGACGCAGAAAAAGAAATTATAAATCATTCAGGAATCCGGATACTTACGATCTCGCCGGAGGCCTGGCCCTCGAAGGCCATTCTTCCTCGCCAACGTTGATGTTGGCAGAGCTGTCCGGGGGAATAGTCCTTCCCCTCTTGGACCCTCCGGCCTCCCCAGTTGGGGAAGCCTTCCTCTTCCTCTCTCCTCCTCTGGGAGAGAGTCCTCTTCCTCCTCCTCATTTTCGGGGAGGAGTCAGCCCCGAGTCGTCGGACACAAAACGGGCACTCTTCGAGCACCCGTGGCCTCCTTCTTGGCCTTCTTCTCGGCACCGTGCGGTGCGGAACCAGCAGCCTCGCTACACGAAGCGTCTCATCGGATTTTCGGCATAGGAGCCGGACAGTAATCTGCTCCGCCTTCTTCATCCAGTCTGTCAAAGGAAAAGGGAAATTAAAACCGTGCATAGAGTCAAACTATGGAAAACGAGTGTCCCGTAAAGGGTAGAATCACTTACCTCGTCGACTGGCCATGCGAGTGAAATCTCGATCTTCGATCGCGGATGCGGGGCTTCAGCGCCTTTGAACAGCACCTTCCAGCGCCTTCAGACGTTGTGTCGAAGAGCTTGTTCAGCGCTGGTGCTATTCGGATCGAACTCCCATAGATTGAATGCCCGCTCTTGGCATGGGAGAATCCGCGACGAGCATGACTTGGACCATGTTAACCAGCCCGAGCTTCTTCACCAGCTTATTGATACAGGACTGAGTCCGTCGGCTCGCTCAAACTGCCCCACAAAGAAGGCCTTCTTTCCGGAGGTGAGCTGCATGGGGATACCAGATCTAAACTCGGGGCCGCCACCCATTTAGGGTCGCGGCTCGGTGATGTAGAACCACCCGATTGCCACCCCTTGACGGATTCCACAAAGGCCCCTTCAACCAAAGGACGTTGGGCATCTTGCCCAACATGGCGCCCAAGCCTCCGCTTGAATGCCCTTCACGCCTTGACTTGACATTGAAGGTCTTGAGCCACAAGTCGAAGTGGGGCTGGATGCGAGGAAGGCCTCGCACACGACGATAAATGCCGAGATGTTGAGGATGAAGTTGGCGCGGATCATGGAAATCCAGGCCGTAGTAGAACATGAGCCCCGGACAAAGGGGTGAAGTGGAAAGCCCATCCATGGAGGAAGTGGGAAAGAAAGACAACCCTCTCATGGGGCCTAGGGGTGGGGATGAGCTGCCCCTCGTCGGGCAGCGGTGCGCGATGTCGCCAGAGAGGTATCGGCGCCCAAGCAGTTTGGCGATTTGCTCCTCCTTAACGGTGGAGGCCAACCATTTACCTCCCGCTCCGGACATGGTCGGAGAAGGTTGAGACGAGATCTTGCGAACTTGGGCGCTGGAGCTCGAGTCTTGTGAGATGGATAAGCAAAGGAGGAAGAAGGAATAGGTAAGAAGGTGAATCCTTATCCCTTATATGGGCGGGCGAAGTCTTAGGCGCCCCCACCGGCCCGGTAAAACTCGCTTATCTCCCAAGCGTCACCATCAATGACGGTTGGGTTACCCACGCCCGTATTGATGAGAATCCCGGATTAAGGGAAACACGATCTCGCTCGACAAGACGTGCCAAGAAACCGCCGCTAAATGCGCTGAGGTGGTAAAGTAAAAACAATTCGAGTAATGGCTTGGTAGTGGTGTGACGTCATGTCACGGAAAACGTCGGCAGATTGAGCTTGTGTATATATTATTATTCTCTCTACGGTGGAATGTGGAATTTATTTTGCGAGCGGACACTATCCCGGTGTTCACAATCTTCTATCATTTGGAGGAGGAACCCGCCTTGCAATGCCAAGCAATATACACGCGGACTTATCGTCATTGAAGCCTGGTTCAGGGCTCTTGAGGAGTCTGGATTAGGGGTGTCCGGATAGCGGACTACCATCATCACCGAACTATCATTTGCGGACTATCATCATCGACCGGACTCCAAGACTATGAAGATACAAGATTGAAGACTTCCCCGTGTCCGGATGGGACTTTCCTTGGCGTGGAAGGCAAGCTTGGCGATCGGATATGTAGATCTCCTACCATTGTAACCGACTCTATGTAACCCTAGCCCTCTCCGGTGTCTATATAAACCGGATGGCTTTAGTCCGTAGGACAAAGATCACAACAACCCTTACAATCATACCATAGGCTAGCTTCTAGGGTTTAGCCTCCTTGATCTCGTGGTAGATCCACTCTTGTAAACATCCACAATATCAATATCAATCAAGCGGGACGTAGGGTTTTACCTCCATCAAGAGGGCCCGAACCTGGGTAAAACATCGTGTCCCTCGTCTCCTGTTACCATCCGCCTAGACGCATAGTTCGGGACCCCCTACCCGAGATCCGCCGGTTTTGACACCGACACCGACCAACGCGGCGCAGGATGGAACCGAACGAAGGGCCTCACCTCGACCCACCGGACACACCCTCTGCCCCCACGTCTCATTATCTTCTCACACCCACACATACCAACACAAACACCACACACACAGAAAATTTCTCCTGGTGCCTCTATTCCCTCCCCCCTTGCATATACACACTCAAAGGAATGGAATCTCATGTCATGACGTCATATTCGCTCTCTCTCTAGACCACTCTCATTTCTCGTGCTATCTCTCCCACGCCCGTCGGCCCCTCTATCCATGCCTCTCTCTAATCGTAATACACACACATACCTCTCTAGGCCCACCAATGCATCAACTACACATTCACACATGTTACATCACGTTACCCCATTGATCTAAAAAGCCCTCTCTCACGTTTATTTCGCATACAACATTCCTTTTGAATAAAGTGTGGCCAAAAACTATTTTAGAGTTTCTACATATATACAACATTACAAAGTTATATGGAGGAGTACTGACGCTAATTTGCATTGCATGGTGCCCACAATGATATTTATTCCAAGACTGTGAATTTGTATATTTTATACTATATACAAAGTTAGTCATAATAAAGAGAAACGAAGAGCATCTCTCTCTCCATCGCATACCCCCTGTCGCCCCTTTCACGTATGCACACAAAACTATCTCCACGTCCTCTAAGAGTAAGCCCCCAGAAAATTCACACATGTTTCATCTTTCTCTTGCGATATATGCAATGACGATCATTGTATTTGAAGCGAAAGCACGATACGTACATTGGACTTCAGAATCCAATCATTATGGTCACCATTTACATTTAGTGGTTATTATACAGTCACGTGCTCACCGTACAACTCTGTATTTGCTCATGACATGACTAGTTGACCAGTTAAACGCTCCACGTGGCACCTCCAGTGTTGCATCACATTATCTCACTACCATCATGCCCACCTGTCGACTTGTATCTACTCTACATCTACACTCTTATAAAATACATAAAATATACTCTTATAAAAAACAGGGTTGGTGACGATGGTGTGCCTGCCATCCTGCAATATAGGCCGTCCGATTTATATCTGACGGATAGGAAAAAAACTATGGCAATTTTGCAAAAAGGTACCCACACACCTCTCCACATTTGCAAATAAGGCCTTCCCTCATTCATCCTTTTCTCTCACAAGATAAACAAGTCATACAAATGCATCTTGATGTTACGTGCAACGCACGGGCATCTTGCTAGTAAGAATGAAAACAAACGACAAAAAAATATTTGGATGGTGGTTCGAAGTCATGACCGCGGGCACAGCGGACAAGGTGGCCTTGTATTGGTATGCTGAGCCGTCTGTTTTAATACACAGGAGCTGGTGTGGTGATTATACACACACACACACGCATGCACACGAACTGCATCCACGCAACACTCACACAAACACATGCACCGACGCATGCACGCAACACTCACACGTACACACGCATCCACGCACGCATGCAACACTCACACGCACACACGCATGCATGCATGCACACAACAGTACACCACACGACCAACACACACTCTCACGCTCAAGTGCTCAACCTACGTGCATGCGCACATCAGGCCCCAGCAGCATACATACACAACCAGGTGATTCCGTGCACGTGTTGGAGCCTTGTCGCGCCTGCGTAAATTTGTGTTTATCTGACCTTTTCCCTATGCGAACTGACAGGTGGGACCCACAAGGAATGTGGTCAATTTAACTAGTCAACATGGCACCATGCAGACTATTTGGCTGGTCAACAGAGTGCAATCCGATGTTGAACTGTGAGGTAGTGACCATATAATCACCGCAAAACGTATATAGTGACCGTAATCAGCTTATTCTGAAGTTCGGTGACTGTATTACGCTTTTCTCTCTGTAGGCCCTCCAAAACTACATCTCTACACGTTCTCGCATGTTACATCTAACAACTATGCAATACAACACTACTACTACACTCTAACACAATAAATCATATGTGTTTTTAGTTTTACTAGATATCATATTGTTACTTATAATTATTCAGTTTGCATACATTAAATTGCCTTTGAAATGTATTGCCAAGATCATCTACAGCAAGGAAAAATCCGCCCTTTCTGTTTAATCGGGTTTGTATCGATGGATCGTGCGAAACAACAAAACTATAGTACTATACTGATACAAGTGACAGTTCATCGGGCGTCGTGTCGCCTACTCCTCCGTCAGAAGAGTGGGCGCCGCTTTCATAAATCTTCTAGTCCCTTTCGCCGACATGTGGGACATCAAGCTACCGGGTCCACGTGCCATCTTGGAATACTGATGCGAGCAGCGGGGTGAAGCACCCACCATGGCGCCGGGCGTAGTAATGAGCAATGAGGCGTCAAATCACAAAGTTGCACCTTTCCCGCAGTTAAGTTGGAGATTTGGAGGGATGAAGTAATAATGCTAAAAAAAGAAGTTGGAGGGACGAAGCAACCATCATTTCACTTGTTGCTGAATCCACTTCTCCCTCATCTTCTTAAACTTAACCACGTGTTGCTTCTGTCGTTGTTCTACCTCATGTGGGACGCGGATCGGCTTGGTAAAGCACTGACACGTGGGACCGCATGTTAGCAAACCGCCAGGACAACGTCCTCCGAAAATAAGAAGCCTAATCCTAGACTTACAAAGGGCTACGTGCTGCTACGTATACTTTCCATCTAATCTATATATGCCCCCGATTTTCGGTGGGGTGGGCCTAATCCTCTCCTTCAATCCAATCAAATAGTTCCACATCACATCAGTTCTTAACTTTACGTAAACCATTACGTGGATGTAGCATTGCTCAAATAAGAAGCCTCCCCTGCCATCCATGCGCAAAATCACCTCCTTTTACTAATCTTGATTCTATAATTTTTAGATCAATATAATTGAGATTTGTATAGATAGCACACAGGAGCAAAACCAAGTGGTACGGTTAAGGGCATCCACAATGTGTAGCCAAATGTGAAAATAGCTTTTGGCATCGTGGGAACCATTGTGGACGGTGTTGCCAAAGCCAACAAGATGGAACTGAAGCTCCCTGATTGATTGATTGAAGGAATAGAAAAATGCAACGTCTCTCCTCTTTCTTCCATGCTTGGACGCATGTAGTACAGTATAGAGCACGGAGTCTACTGCCCTGTCCCTTCTATCACAAACCACAAAGCAGTGAGGCATCAAATCACAAAAGCACGGACGAAGCAACCATCATTTCACTCTTTGCTGACTCCGCTTCTCCATCGTCTTCTTCGAGAAACCATCTCACCACACTAGTACTCCTAATAGTACTAGTAAAGGACTTCCTGGATGCAAATAAGGCGGTTGTCTCGGCTTGCAGGCGACACTTGCGAACGAATTACCATGGTCTCCCTCAATGGTGTTCTCCGTCGAACGCACTTCGCCAAACCACAAAAAAAATGATATCGTCGACGTCACCGCAATGGGGAAGGAAGTCAAATATAGTTACTACCTCCATTTTTTTGTACACAAGGCCAGTATATCAAAATTATAACTTGCAAAGGGCCACTAACACTAATCGAGGCAAAATTGATGGGGTTAGCAACCAAGGACATTAATATCCCCTGCATGCATGCGGAAGTGAGAAGGTTGGTTTGCATGGCGCTACATTAATCAAGCGATGAGGAGTGAGATGGTTAGCTCTTTGGTCTTTGAAGGAAAAAATACGCATTAATTGACACGTGAAACGAGGATTTGTATCGATTAAATCCCGTGAAGGAAAACCCCAACTTTCTTTTTTAACACTAGTACTCCTAGTACGTACGTACTTATCCTGTTTGGGTCTAGGCCTTGCATTGCCAAACTTCGCCACACATTTTTTCCAAGCTTGCCTAAAGTTTTCAAAATGAGAAGGAGGTACACTTGTGCATGGCTGTCGCGGTTGCACCGCACCCTCACACGGTCGCTCCTGCACGCCGCGGTCGCACCGCACCCTCACACAGTCGCTCCTGCACGCTGCAAACCCAACCAAGGGAACGCACCCTCATTGACACGTGCTGTCGCATGTGAACAAACCAAACTCAGCCATCCTATCGCTGACACATAATTTTCGTTCATAGAGTATGTTTATCCAACTGCATGTTGGGGAGTATCCGTACGGCCCGTGCGGTGGTCTGTTGGGGAAGAAGAAGAGGTGAGGAAGAAGGAAATAAGGGTTAGGAGACATAGTATATTCATCCAACCGCCTGAAATGGTAGACTGACCCAAGTCAGGCGACTTGCATAACAAATATATGTTTTTACACAGCAAAAGATCCATAAAAACAACAACATAAAGCAAAACTATCACTGCTCGCGGAAAGAGACGGCCTCGTCGTCTTTGGCTGCCGGTGCGAACCAGCCGTTGCTGCCGACGTGTGTCTTCGCACCGTGGTTGTCCTCGGCCTCCAGCTACTCGTTCAAGCGGAGCGTGCGGGCGCTCTGCACGAATGAGAGCACAGCCCGGTTCAAGTCGAGGACGTCCGGTTCCGCCTACAGGAGGGCCTCGATGGTAGCGGCATCCGCGCGCTCCGCGTCGAGTCGAGCCTCCGCCGCCCGGTACAAGTCCAGGACGTCCGGTTCCGCCTCCAAGCGGGCGTCGATGAGAGCGGCATCCGCGCGCTCTGCGTCGAGTCGAGCCTTTACCGCCCGGTTCATGTCCAGGACGTCTGGTTCCGCCTGTAGGAGGGCCTCGATGGCAGCGGCATCCGCGCGCTCCGCCTCAAGTTGAGCCTCCGCCGCCCGGTTCACATCCACAACATCCGGTTCCGCCTGCAGCAGAGCCTCGATGGCAGCGGCATGCGCGCGCTCCGCGTCGAGTTGAGCCTCTGCCTCCCGGTCCTCCTTTAGTATCGCCATGTTGAACCACTGGTCCGCCTGCACCATGGGAGACTCGGACGCCGGCACGAAGTGGACGTCCATCGTCTCATACCCATCGGGGGCCTTCTGCGCCGCGAACTCCGCCATGAACATTGGATCGGCTTCCTCCTCCTCGTAGCTTGGCTCTAGGGAACTCGGGGATTGGCCCGCCGCAAAGCGAGCTTGGGAACGGAGGTCTGTGGCGCTGACCGCCGCCGCGATTTCTGCGCGGCGCTCCGGCGTCAGCATCTTGTAGTAAGTGATCTTGCGGCGCACCATGGCTTTCCGGCGAACTAGGGGATGCTTGATGTGGGCTAGGGGATGGAAAGGTGGGGGAATGGGCTGGAGATTTGGTGTGGTTTTAGGGCAGTGGCTGGCGTAGGCCGAGCAGCGAAGGTTCTGGTGTGAATAGTGGTTCAGATGACGACCGGTCAATCGATTTTGACTGTACATCGCTCTTGTCGCGTTCGTGTTGCAGCCCGGCATGCTTGACCCTCCACGTCGCTCACCGAATGGAACGCGCTTCGTCTTGCGTTTTCCCTCGCTTGTGGGACCGCAGTTGAGAGCAAACCGACGTCCCTCCCCCTCCCCCGCCCGCATCATTTATTATACCACCACTCCCTCCGTTTATGCGGAGTAAATAAAAACAGAGGGAGTATACTACGGATGAGGATCCCCTGACGTGGCCGAACCCATTGAGTAACTGACATGCGGGGCCTAGCAAGCATGGGGTCCGCCAGTAAGTGACCGAAAGGGAGGGTAAGGCAGGGATACCTACGTCAGAGGATCCACTTCCACTATACTACTTTGACCAAATGTTAGAGTAATAATATATGACATGCAACTTACACAAATGTTAGAGTAATAATATATGACATGCAACTTACACAAAACATACAGGGTCTAATGCGTTTTTTGAGGCTAAGTTTGACCAAATGTTAGAGTAATAATATATGACATGCAACTTACACAAAGCATACGGTCAAATTCGTATGTGAAAGGAGTTTCCAATGATATAATTTTCACATTATACATCTCATGTACTATTAATCTTGTCAATAGTTAAATTGGAAACCATCTCGAGTACAAATCTAGGAGTACATACGAATCGAACAATATTGATTGGGCGTTGTTGAATGTTGATACCTTTTTTTATCAAAGTAGAGATACTTTGACTACACATAAAACTTATATGTAAACTAGAAAGGATAGGAGGGAGTATATTGTATGTTCAAAAACGAGACGAACATTGAATACCCTTTATATATGATTTGTGGATGCTATGATCACCGGTTCAAAATTTTGAATCCGCCTTAGGTATCACGTGTTTCACTCGCTCCTCTCGATTTCATCTCGGGTCCGGAGATCTATTGAAAGAGGACTAGGGTGGGTACATGCGAATGATACGGCGGAATGTTCAAATGAGGCATGCGGGAGGTTGGACTCGACTGGAGGGCGACATGATCGATGGAGAAGAGGGTTGGAGAGGAATGAGAAATAAGCAAACGCTACATGATTACACTTGAACGGCTCAAATAAACAATAAGTTGTCTCGCTTAGCCTACATAGTGAAAGGCCTAATGCGCAACCCGGAGCATTGACGCTCGAATATGGCCGGGAAAACAGGGAAACCGACATGTGGGGCACACCCGTCAGGACGATGTAGCGCAGACTAGTCCAATGGAGGAGCTGGCCCACGACCTCCTCGCCACCGATAACCGTTCATGTGGGTCGTTGGGGCCAACAACGGGGCGCAGCTCCATCACCGCCTCTGGACACGGCGACCGCGGTGAGCGACACGCTCATATCGTTGCTAGACACGGTCGGTTTCAGTGTGCCGAGGGTGGCATTAGTGTTGTGGCACGACCAACGGTATGTTTGGTTTGTGCCCAAGGTTTCCCCATCAAAGCATTGGGTAGCCAAAATTTTGGTTGAGGTATTGGTTGCCCATGATTTGGCCGACATTGGCAAGAAAAATGAACTAGAGTTGGCTAGAGTTCATTGGCATGCCAAAGAAATGGCGACCATCCAAACAAAGACCAATCTTTGGGTCATGACCAAAATTTTGGTTGAGGTATTGGTTGCCCATGATTTGGCCGACATTGGCAAGAAAAATGAACTAGAGTTGGCTAGAATTCATTGGCATGCCAAAAAATGGCAACCATCCAAACAAAGACCAATCTTTGGGTCATGACCAAAATTTTGGTAAGGTGCACTTTGGCCACAATCCAAACACACCCCAACACCCGGCTCGTCGAGGATGCACGGGGCGCCGCGACGCGTCCGCGGAGTGGTGTAGCGCGGCCAACTGCATCCTCTGGACCTGAGACCATGCCGGGTCGTCTTGCTTTTTCAATGACATGCCGGGATTGCATGTGAGCAAAGGGCATCTCCAACGTTGCCACGACCGCAGCTGACTACCCTCCCACACCAAAACCCTCGTCCCTCACATTGTCGCGCGATGCGTTCCCAGCCGACGCCTGATAATCCCCAAGTGCAAGGAATCATCGTAGCACTTTCCAAAGATGGAAGTGATAAGTATGGAGTGTCGAACCCACAAGGAGCTAAAGGTAAGATCAATATTCTCTCAAGCCCTATCTCGCCATCGATCGACTCTCGTGCACCAAAGTTTGCTTCCAACTAGCAACGAGAAATAAACTACGTTGTGGGTATGAAGAGGATAACTTTGTATGATATCGGAGAGCTAAAACATAAAAGTAGGTGTTGTTATCATAAAGTTAGAATATATTAATAAATAATATAAATAGCGAGTGTGGAATAATGGTGGATCGATGTGCGGAATTGTCCTAGGCAATTGTTAACAAGACCGGTAATCACTATTGCATTTTTATATGAGGGAGAGGCATAAGCTAACATACTTTCTCTACTTGGATCATATGCACTTATGGTTGGAACTCTAGCAAGCATCATCAACTACTAAAGATCATTAAAGTAAAACCCAACCATAGCATTAAAGCATCAAGTCCTCTTTATTCCCATACACAACAATCCCTCTTACTCGGGTTTGTGTTTCAGTCACTCACCAACCCACTATAAGCGAATCATGAACGTATTGCAACACCCTACAGCGGGAATCCCTCACGCTTGCGCGACACGGAGGGCACCATAAGACAGCACCAAAGTAAAACATACAACTCAGACCAATCTAGATCATCAATCAACCAAAGAAAAAAGATATCTACTCAAAACATCATAGGATGGCAACACATCATTGGGTCATAATATGTGGCATAAAGCACCATGTTCAAGTAGGGATTACAGCGGGGTGCGGGAGAGTGGACCGCGTAAAAGAGATGAGGATGGTGATGATGATGGTGATGTTGATGAAGACGATCACCGTGGCGATGATTACCCTCCCGATGGCACTCCGGCGCCACCGGAAGAGAGGAGGAGAGGTTCTCCCCCTTGTGCTTCCTCCTCCATGGCCTCCACCCTCTGGTCCTTGGCCTTCATGATGATGAAGACCCCTCCAGGATACTCCTCCATGGCCACCAGTGATGATGGCCCCCTCCGGCAGGGTGCCGGAGAGGGCCCCGATTGGTTTTTCGTGGCTACAGAGGCTTGCGGCGGCGGAACTTCTGATACAATCTCCGTTCTGGAAGTTTTAGGGTACGAGAGTATATATATGGGTGCAGGAGGTACGTCGGTGGACTTCCGTGCTGGCCACGAGGTAGGGGGCGCGCCCCAGGGGGGTGGGCGCGCCCCCCACCCTCGTGGGCAGCCCGGGACTCCCCTGGTGAGCTTCCGATACTCCATGGGCTTCTTCTGGTCCAAAAATAGGTTCCGTGGAGTTTCAGGTCTTTTGGACTCTGTTTGATATTCCTTTTCTTCGAAACACTGAAATAGGCTAAAAACAACAATTCTGGGTTGGGCCTCCGGTTAATAGGTTAGTCCCAAAATAATATAAAAGTGGAAAATAAAGCCCAATATTGCCCGAAATAGTAGATAATATAGCATGGAGCAATCAAAAATTATAGATATGTTGGAGACGTATCAGCGCCAACTGCCCGCATTCATGTCGTCCGTTCGTATGTCGTCGTTAAGAGGCTCGGTGCCCGAGGAACCAACTCCGCGACTTAATGACGCACCCGGACGCTTGGCCTCACCGGAATGCGCTACTTAAAGATGCAACGCCCAGCTAACCTCCACACCATAGCGCATCGTCCTCCTACCTGGCACCACATCCGCCATGACCGCAAGTGCGAACGCTTTGCGGGAGAGCTTGTCTTCGGGGATGAAGCTCGAGGTCGCCGCCCTCGCTCAAGTCGCCTCTCGCGACGCAATAGCGGCGTAGCCGGACGCGGACGCGACCGCACAAGCGGGTCGCCACGCTGGCGGCCGACGACGGGAGCACCGTCAGCCACGTGTCCTACTTGCCGCCGTCCAACGTCCGGCACCGCCGAGGTCGGGGACTCCTCCGAGGATGAGTAGGGCATGGGAGGCGGCAGGGCATGGTGTGCCAACTGGCCGGTCTGTATCCCGTGTTCTACTCTTCCTCGCCGGAGACCGCACCTTCACTTCACGGGTCTTGAACCCCGCCCCCGTACATAGAGATCGCAGATGGAGGACGTCGGTCGCCACCGTAGAATAGGCTTAGGGTCGGGTTTCTTTTATTTTTCTGTCCTATAAAAGTTCGAAATGTAATGAAAATCTGCCGTGTTTGCATTAATCTCGGCCAGTGTATATGAACTTTCACAGTAATATACATATTGTAGGAGTACTAGCAAGATGCTCGTGCGTTGCACGGAAGATTAAGATCTTGTGGGAGAAAAGTATGAACGAGGGAAAGCCTTATCTGCAAATGTGGAGAGGAGTGCGGGTAAATTGTCATAGTTTCCTTCCTATCCGTTAGATATAGATCGGACGGCCTATATTGCAGGATGACAGGCACACCATCATCACCAACTCTGCTTTTTATTGAACCGAGACAAATCTAACATGCGAAGTAAAATAAACACATAGGGTCTATACATACACAAATTATCTTAGGCACTCCAATAGTACGTCCACACCACATTCACGCATTTCACATCTATCTACATCTACGGGAACCTACGAAAGGGTTAACGTAAATTGCCTCTCTCTCTCCTCCCCTGATTTTCATGGTGGTGGGCCCCTCCCTCCCCCCAATCTACAAACAACAACTCACATGTTTCACATTATGTTAATTACGTAACTGGGATTACGTAGGTGTAGCATTACTCGTCCTAAAAAACCCAACTAAGCCAACGTCCCAGCATATTGCTACCTCTTGAGCACTGCGTTGGATTTCCCCGAAGAGGAGAGGATGATGCAGCAAAGTAGCGTAAGTATTTCCCTCAGTTTTTGAGAACCAAGGTATCAATCCAGTAGGATGCCACGCACAAGTCCCTCGTACCTGCACAAAATGATAGCTCCTCGCAACCAACGCGATTAGGGGTTGACAATCCCTTCAGGTCACTTACAAGAGTGAGATCTGATAGAGATGATAAATAATATTTTTGGTATTTTTGGTATAGAGATGCAAAGCAAAAAGTAAAAGGCAAAGTAAAAAACAAAGCAAGTATAAAAGTAATGGAGATTGATATGATGAGAATAGACCCGGGGGCCATAGGTTTCACTAGTGGCTTCTCTCAAGAGCATAAGTATTCTACGGTGAGTGAACAAATTACTGTTGAGCAATTGACAGAATTGAGCATAGTTATGAGTATATCTAGGTATGATCATGTATATAGGCATCACGTCCGAGACAAGTAGACCAAAAGGATTCTGCATCTACTACTATTACTCCACTCATCGACCGCTATCCAGCATGCATCTAGAGTATTAAGTTAAAAAACAGAGTAACGCCTTAAGCAAGATGACATGATGTAAAGGAATAAATTCATGCAATATGATAAATACCCCATCTTGTTATCCTCGATGGCAACAATACAATACGTGCATTGCAACCCTTTCTGTCACTGGATAAGGACACCACAAGATTGAACCCAAAGCTAAACACTTCTCCCACTGCAAGAACTACCAATATAGTTGGCCAAACCAAACGGAAAATTTGAAGAGACTTGCAAAGATAACCAATCATACATAAAAGAATTCAGAGAAGATTCAAATATTATTCATAGATAAGTTGGATCATAAACCCACAATTCATCGGTCTCAACAAACACACTGCAAAAAGAAGATTACATCGAATAGATCTCCACGAGAGAGGGGGAGAACATTGTATTAAGATCAAAAAAGAGAGAAGAAGCCATCTAGCTACTAGCTATGGAACCGAAGGTCTGAAGTAAACTACTCACAATTCATCGGAGCGGCTATGGTGATGATGTAGAAGCCCTCCGTGGTGGATGACCCCTCCGGCGGAGCTCCGGAACAGGCCCCAAGATGCGATCTCGTGGATACAGGAAGTTGCAGCGGTGGAATTAGGTTTTTGGCTCATGTTCTGACCATTTGGGGGTACGTAGGTATATATAGGAGGAAGGAGTACGTCGATGGAGCAACAGGGGGCCCACGAGGCAGGGGGGTGCGCCCCCCATCCTCGTGACCGCCTCTTCTGTTCCTTGGCATAGGGTCCAAGTCTCCTGGATCACGTTCGGTGAGAAAATCACGTTTCCGAAGGTTTATTCCTTTTGGACTCCGTTTGATATTCCGTTTCTTCGAAACACTGAAATAGGCAAAAAAAACAGCAATTTTGGGCTGGGCCTCCGATTAATAGGTTAGTCCCAAAAATAATATAAAAGTGGAAAATAAAGCCCAATATAGTCCAAAACAGTAAATAAAGTAGCATGGAGCAATAAAAAATTATAGATACGTTGGAGACGTATCAGGCATCCCCAAGCTTAATTCCTGCTCGTCCTCGAGTAGGTAAATGATAAAAAGAGAAATTTTGATGCGGAGTGATACTTTGGCATAATTTCAATGTAAATCTTCTTAATTGTGGTATGAATATTCAGATCCGAAAGATTCAAGACAAAAGTTCATATTGACATAAAAATAATAATACTTCAAGCATACTAACTAAGCAATTATGTCTTCTCAAAATAACATGGCCAAAGAAAGTTATCCCTACAAAATCATATAGTCTGGCTATGGTCCATCTTCCCCACACAAAATATTTAAATCATGCACAACCCCGATGACAAGCCAAGCAATTGTTTCATACTTTAACATTTTCAAAACTTTTTCAATCTTCACGCAATACATGAGCGTGAGCCATGGATATAGCACTATATGTGGAACAAAATGGTGGTTGTGGAGAAGACAAAACGGGAGAAGATAGTCTCACATCAACTAGGCATATCAACGGGCTATGGAGATGCCCATCAATAGATATCAATGTGAGTGAGTAGGGATTGCCATGCAACGGATGCACTAGAGCTATAAGTATATGAAAGCTCAACAAAAGAAACTAAGTGGGTGTGCATCCAACTCGCTTGCTCACGAAGACCTAGGGCAATTTGAGGAAGCCCATCATTGGAATATACAAGCCAAGTCCTATAATGAAAAATACCCACTAGTATACGAAAGTGACAAAATGAGAGACTCTCTATCATGAAGATCTTGGTGCTACTTTGAAGCACAAGTGTGGTAAAAGGATAGTAACATTGTCCCTTCTCTCTTTTTCTCTCATTTTTTTATTTGGGCCTCTTTTCTTTTTTTTTTCTTTTTTATGGCCTCTTTTTTTTTCATTTTCCTTTTTTTTTATTTTTCATCCGGAGTCTCATCCCGACTTATGGGGGAATCATAGTCTCCATCATCCTTTCCTCACTGGGACAATGCTCTAATAGTGATGATCATCACACTTTTATTTTCTTACAACTCAACAATTACAACTCGATACTTAGAACAAAATATGACTCTATATGAATGCCTCCGGCGGTGTAACGGGATATGCAATGAATCAAGAGTGACATGTATGAAAGAATTATGAATGGTGGCTTTTCCACAAATACGATGTCAACTACATGATCATGCTAGCAATATGACAATGATGGAGCGTGTCATAATAAACGGAACGGTGGAAAGTTGCATGGCAATATATCTCGGAATGGCTATGGAAATGCCATAATAGGTAGGTATGGTGGCTGTTTTGAGGAAGATATATGGTGGGTGTATGATACCGGCGAAAAGTGTGCGGTATTAGAGAGGCTAGCAATGGTGGAAGGATGGGAAAAAGTGCGTATAATCCATGGACTCAACATTAATCATAAAGAACTCATATACTTATTGCAAAAATCTAGAAGTTATCAAAGCAAAGTATTATGTGCATGCTCCTAGGGGGATAGATTGGTAGGAAAAGACCATCGCTCGTCCCCGACCGCCACTCATAAGGAAGACAATCAATAAATAAATCATGCTCCGAGTTCATCACATAACGGTTCACCATACGTGCATGCTACGGGAATCACAAACTTCAACACAAGTATTTTTTAAATTCACAACTACTCAACTAGCATGACTCTAATATCACAATCTTCATATCTCAAAACAATTATCAATTATCAAACTTTTCTTAGTATTCAACGCACTCAAAAGAAAGTTTCACATATCTTGAATACCAAGTATATTAATATTTAAGCAAATTACCATGCTATTAACGACTCTCAAAATAATCTAAGTAAAGCATGAGAGATCAATAGTTTCTTTAAAACAAATATACCACCGTGCTCTAAAAGATCTAAGTGAAGCACTAGAGCAAAAATTATCACGCTCAAAAGATATAAGTGAAGCACTATGAGCAAAACTATCAAGCTCAAAAGATATAAGTGAAGCACATAGAGTATTCTATCAAATTCCAATTTATGTATGGCTCTCTCAAAAGGTGTGTACAGCAAGGATGATTGTGGTAAACTAAAAAGCAAAGACGCAAATAATACAAGACGCTCCAAGCAAAACACATATCATGTGGTGAATAAAAATATAGCTCCAAGTAAATTACCGATGAAAGTAGACGAAAGAGGGGATGCCTTCCGGGGCATCCCCAAGCTTTGACTTTTTGGTGTCCTTGGATTATCTTGGGGGTGCCATGGGCATCCCCAAGCTTAGGATCTTGCCACTCCTTTTTCCATAATCCATCAAAAGAATTTATCCAAAACTTGAAAACTTCACAACACAAAACTCAATAGAAATCTCGTGAGCTCCGTTAGAGAAAGAAAACAAAACACTACTTTAAGGTACTGTAATGAACTCATTCTTTATTTATATTGGTGTTAAACCTACTGTATTCCAACTTCTCTATGGATTATAAACTATTTTACTAGCCATAGATTCATCAAAATAAGCAAACAACACATGAAAAACAGAATCTGTCAAAAACAGAACAGTCTGTAGTAATCTGAAACTAACGCAAACTTCTGGAACTCCAAAAAATCTACCAAACTTAGACGACCTAGAAAATTTGTTTATTGATCAGAAGCAATTGGAATCAGTATTTTATCACGTTCTGGTGATTTTTAACAATTCGGGCACTGAGCGCAAAGTTTCTGAAAATTACAGCAAGATCAAATAACTATCATCCAAGAAGATCCAATAGGTTTAACTTGGCACAAACACTAATTAAAAGATAAAACAACATCTAAACATAGGCTAGATGGATTATTTATTCCTAAACAGAAACAAAAACAAAAAACATAAATAAAATTGGGTTGCCTCCCAACTAGCGCTATCGTTTAACGCCACAAGCTAGGCATAAAAGTGAGGATAGATCTAACGAGTGCCATCTTTGGCACTAGGAGAGGAGGTTCTCCTTTCTATGGCATTCATTCTTCTATTTAAGTTAAGCACATGGCCATTAATGGAAGAAGCAAGATTAAGCATGTTACGGAAGTTTGCTTCTAAACTAGATTTCATCTCTTTAATAATTTCATTCTGATAAAAGCACAAGAGAGTGGTTGATTCAACCTTATCATTGATAGGATGGCCCAATATGGTTTTCATTTTTTCATAGGTATCTATGGCATCTCCTTCAATAAAACCTTCTTCAAAAATAGAGTCTAAAACTTGTTTGAAGGAAGCGGGCAAGCTAACATAAAAAAAAATTATGTAAATTTCAATTTGATATTGTGGCACATAGCTAGCCCGAATCCTAAGTAACCTATCCCAAGCATCCTTTAAAGACTCATCAAGTAAATAGCGAAAAATTCTAGAGTCATCCTCATCAACATTATTCAAGCTCTCATTGGAGACCCCGGTGGGTCTTTATATAGCATCATTATTTATGAGCTTAGAGAGGATAGAGGGGTTATCCAAGGTACTAGAACTAGGGAGAAAACCCGTAGTTCTTTTTGATTCGACCATGGCAACGGGAAGGCAAACGGAAAAGAGAGAAGAGACTGGGAAAGAGAGAGGGCGAATAAAACGGCAAGGGTGAAGTGGGGGAGAGGAAAACGAGAGGCAAATGGCAAATAATGTAAATGCGAGGGAGATAGGTTTCTGATGGGTACTTGGTATGTCTTGACTTGAGCGAAGACCTCCCCGGCAACGGCGCCAGAAATTCTTCTTGCTACCTCTTGAGCACTGCGTTGGATTTCCCCGAAGAAGAGAGGATGATGCAGCAAAGTAACATAAGTATTTCCCTCAGTTTTTTAGAACCAAGGTATCAATCCAGTAGGAGGCCACGCAGAAGTCCCTCGTACCTGCACAAAACGATAGCACCTCGCAACCAACGCGATTAGGGGTTGTCAATCCCTTCACGGTCACTTACGATAGTGAGATCTGATAGAGATGATAAATAATATTTTTGGTATTTTTGGTATAGAGATGCAAAGCAAAAGGTAAAAGGCAAAGTAAAAACAAAGCAAGTATAAAAGTAATGGAGATTGATATGATGAGAATAGACCCGGGGGCCATAGGTTTCACTAGTGGCTTCTCTCAAGAGCATAAGTATTCTACGGTGGGTGAACAAATTACTGTTGAGCAATTGACAAAATTGAGCATAGTTATGAGTATATCTAGGTATGATCATGTATATAGGCATCACGTCCGAGACAAGTAGACCGAAACGATTCTGCATCTACTACTATTACTCCACTCATCGGCCGCTATCCAGCATGCATCTAGAGTATTAAATTAAAAAATAGAGTAACGCCTTAAGCAAGATGACATGATGTAGAGGAATAAATTCATGCAATATGATAAATACCCCATCTTGTTATGCTCGATGGCAACAATACAATACGTGCCTTGCAACCCTTTCTGTCACTGGGTAAGGACACCGCAAGATTGAACCCAAAGCTAAACACTTCTCCGTTGCAAGAACTACCAATCTAGTTGGACAAACCAAACAGAAAATTCGAAGAGACTTGCAAAGATAACCAATCATACATAAAAGAATTCAGAGAAGATTCAAATATTATTCATAGATAAGCTGGATCATAAACCCACAATACATCGGTCTCAACAAACACACCCAAAAAGAAGATTACATCGAATAGATCTCCACGAGAGAGGGGGAGAACATTGTACTGAGATCCAAAAAGAGAGAAGAAGCCATCTAGCTACTAGCTATGGACCCGAAGGTCTGAAGTAAACTACTCACACTTCATCGGAGGGGCTATGGTGATGATGTATAAGCCCTCCGTGGTGGATGCCCCCTCCGTCGGAGCTCCTGAACAGGCCCCAAGATGGGATATCGTGGATACAGGAAGTTGCGGCGGTGGAATTAGGTTTTTGGCTCCTGTTCTGATCGTTTGGGGGGTACGTAGGTATATATAGGAGGAAGGAGTACATCGGTTGAGCAACAGGGGGCCCACGAGGCAGGTGGGCGCCCCCCACCGTCGTGACCGCCTCTTCTATTCCTTGGCATAGGTTCCAAGTCTCCTGGATCACGTTCAAATCACGTTTCCGAAGGTTTCATTCCGTTTGGACTCCATTTGATATTTCGTTTCTTCGAAACACTGAAATAGGCAAAAAAACAGCAATTCTGGGTTGGGCCTCCGGTTAATAGTTTAGTCCCAAAGTTAATATAAAAGTGGAAAGTAAAGCCCAATACAGTCCAAAATAGTAAATAAAGTAGCATGGAGCAATAAAAAATTATAGATATGTTGGAGACATATCACATATCGCGTGGGAAAAGACCCGGCCGCGCCGTTTTAGTCGGGATTACCGGATTACTAGTAGTAGTATCGATGGATCGCGCGAAGAAACAAATTTTTTTTTTGGGGGCGAAGCACCTAGTTTAAAAGGAAAAAATGCGGTACACTCACAGCACTCCTGTCGCGGTCGCATTGCACCCCACACACGTTCGGTCCTGCACACGGCTCACACAAACGGAACGCGCTTCGGCTTGCCTCTTCACTGACACGTGGGACTGCACTTGGAGAAACCGACCATGCGCCAAACTCCCCCCGCCCACCGCGCGAAAATCCTCCCCCCCCCCCACACACACACACAAAAATTCCCCCCAAATCGGATTCAACCACCCTTCGGCCAACTAGCCAATAATATTCCCCAACCCCCCCTCCCCCCCCCGTCCCCCTTCCACTCCATTCACACGGCAGTCAGCTTCTCCCATGGTATGCGCATTCTAGACTGAGGCCCCGTTCATGTCGGTGTAGCGCTGAATGTTAGCTGATAGATGCTGTTAATCTCATTGTTTGCCGAAGTAGTTTACTATCAATATGCTCTGCTTAAGAAGCTTCCTTGCCCTGTTCTGCACTCAATCTGCTTAGCTGAGATGGCATGCCAAGGCCGATTAGTTGCTAAAATATCCTGCCATATATTTATTGTGACATAGATTGCTATGGTCTAGTAGCCAATCTGTTAGGTGAAATAGCTCTACACCGTTTTATACTCAATCTTTGTTGTTGCGATGGCCTTTGATAGTTCGATGGCTATTTGCTCGGCCTCATTGACTGCTGAAACAGCCTGCCATAATTTAGCACTCAAATCTGTTTGCTGAATTAGCTTTACATATATTTCGTTACTTAGATCTGCTCGTCCAAATATCTTGCCATAGCTTTAGACATCGACCTAGGTATTTTTTTTCTGGACTTCATAAAAAAGCATATATGTTTTTCTTGTAATATCTAGTAGAAGAACTAATTTGTATGTCTAACAGATGGACAGGACTTGGATAACTTCTGCTCGAAGATTCTCTGCTGCATATGTCGAGGGGTTGAAAACTTCATGAACTTTATCGAGCTGAGTACGGTGGTCCAAATCAGATGTGCTCGCCTGTAGCAGTTGTATGAATTCAGTTACAAGACCCGACCAACTGTGCAAAATCATCTACACTTGTATGGGATGTCGGTCACATATACTAGGTGGGTTCATCATGGTGAAGCTGTGAACGCCAATGTTATTGACTACGTGGAAGCGTAAGATCACCATCTTGATCTGCCTCGATGCTCGTGTGGAAGAGGAGGAGGAGGTGGTGGTGGCGGAGCCAGTGAGTTTGACCAACATTGAAACAATGCTACGAAATGCTCGTGCATTCCGTGAACTTTCACTTGCAGAAGAAAAACGGTGGGCCCGCATGTTGGAACAATGCAACGTTGCTATCACCCCAGGAAATAAGCTGTCAGTATTTTCAGCTATGGTCACCTTTCTTCAGGTGAAGACATCTGAGCGGATGACCAACAAATCATTCGATGCGATGTTGGCTGCTTTCCACAAACCTTTCCCAGATGTGTCTGAGCTGCCACACACCTACAGTAAAATGAAGAATTTCCTTCGTGCAGTTGGAATTGGATATGATGTGATCCATGTTTGTAAGAATAACTGTGTTATGTTCCGGAAGGATTATGCCAACTTAAGTGAATGCCCGAAATGCAAATCATCAAGATGGAAAGATGGTGATGCTGTGAAGAGGATTCCTCATAATGTTACGAGACATTTTCCAGCTTACACCAAGATTGCAGAGGTTGTTTCATGATGTTTGAAACAAGAGAGGATGTACTGTGGCATTCTAGGAACCAGGAGTACAGAGATAAGAATGTAATGAGCCATCCATCTCATGGTAGTGAGTGGAAAAGCTTCAATGATAAACACAAAGGGTTTGCTGCTGACCCGAGAAACATTAGACTTGGCTTAGCTTCAGATGGATTTAACCCATTTGGCCACCAGAGCGCCACATATAGCATGTGGCCAGTGCTTGTTATCCCTTACAACATGCCTCCAAATGTCTGCACCAAAGAATCAAACTACATGATGGCCTTGCTCATCCCAGGTCCAAAAAGTCCTGGAAAGGATTTTGGTTTGTTCATGGAGCCCCTTGTGGAGGAACTTCAATAGCTATGGAAGGGTGTTCTCACTTGAGACCTATATAGCAGCCCACCAGCTGATTTCTTTCTGCGTGCTGTTGTAATTTGGTGCATCCATGATTATCCGGCTTTGGGCACCATGTCAGGGCGAACGACACATGGTTACAATGTATGTGTTCGCTGTGACAGGAATCCGCTGTCATACGCAATACTTAGCAAGAACTGTTACATTGGACACCGTCGTTTCCTTGCCAAGGACAAGCCGCAACCTAGAAAATACCAAAGACATGTTTTCAATGCAAATCATGAAAATCGTGATGCGCCAAAGAGGCTCACCGCCGATGAGTTGCAAGTGGAATTAGAGAAGGTCGGGCATATTACACCAGGAAACCATCCTGTAATGGTAGCGGAAAAGGAAGCGTGGCGAGGCGTAAGAGAGATTATTGTTTACCCGCAGGTCCACTTTGTGGGACTTGGAGTATTGGAAAGATTTGTATCTGCGGCATAATCTTGATGTGATGCACATCGAGAAAAATATATGTGCCAGCATTATCGGCACACTTCTTAATATTGAAGGCAAGACGAAAGATACTGTAACATCCCAAATTTTCAATTTGGAATGTTATACATAGGTCATCCATGCATATCATATTTTATTGCATTTTTGTTTGCAATCCTCGAAATCCTAAGCAACTCAAGGACCCTTGGAGAGAGTTGGGGATTTTCCGTTTTTCATATTTGAATTTTATCAAATAATGAAGACGAGGATTTTGATTTTTAATTATATTTCCTCCGGAAAATATTTCATTTTGAAATAATAAATGAGAGGAGATAATATGACTTCTCCAAAATAATTGAAATATCGGAGGAAAAATGTTAAAATCATTATTTGGATTTTATTTGATTTTAGTTGGAATTTTATTTGCCCTAGAAAAATTTGCATGTTTTTAAAAATTGCATTTTAGGAGCCAAGAAAAGTTCATCTTGTTCTAAATATTTTATTTAGACGGAGAAAACTTGTTTTGGTATTTTTAGATTTTATTTATTTTTCTAGGATTTTTCTAAGTTTCGGCACAACGTTTTTTTTAAAGAGACCATACTCGACTTGGCCTAGGGCTCCACCGAAAGCAGGCCGGCCCACCGCCTTGCTGCCGTCGCCGCCTTTCGGACCGGAGTCCGAGTGGGACTCCGCCTCCCGCCGCCTTGCCCCCTCCTCCAAGCCGCCGCCCGCCCCTTTAATCGCCCCCCTAACCATCACCACCACCACCGAGCCTTGAGCCGCCTCGAGCCCCGCCTCGAGCCGCCGTCGCCGAGCCTCACGAACCCCGCCGCCCCTCGCCGAGCCCACGCCGGAGCCGCCCGCCTCGCCGGACGACCTCGCCGGAGGTAGCCAACCGCCGCCCGGTTTTTTTAGAAAAACACCTTTGTTTTTAAAAAAAAACCCTAGTTCGTTTTTTTATAGATCGGTTTTATTTTTTTCGGTTTATTTACATAGCGAGCGTTCGCTCGTTCGTTCGTTTTAACGAACGTGTTCATCGTTTAGTTTCTGCTAACGAACGTTCGTTCGTTAAGCCGTTCATCGTTTTTCTTTTTATCGGATTTATTCCGCGATTTTCCTGATCGCGATTTTTGATCTGATTTTCGTTCTAGTTTATCTTTTCGCTCGTTTATCGGAATCAGGCGATTCAAGCGCCTGGAGTTTCATCTCGAAACCCTCTTTCCGAATAGTAAACTCAAACAAGTTTTTGTCTCTGTAAAATTTGACCCTAGTTCAGATTAGTAAATGGATCTTATTTCTTTCGTCGTTTGAGTTTCGTTGCTCCGTTTGGTTTGATTCTTTTTGCGAACCGGAGTTCTTAATTTGAACTTTCTGGTCGGCCTCTTTCAGTTGAAGTTTCATTTTGTGCATCTTTGCTTGTTGCTTATGTATGTATTGTTTGCTTGCGATAGAATTCCTGAAGTGCGAAGCGTGTTACTACGAGTCTCTAGGATTCACGGATCGTCAGCAAGGCAAGTAACACTTTGATCATACTCTTTCCATACCCAGTTTTTATGCATTAGCTTGAACCCTCAAACATTGCATGTTTAGGATGTCATTAACTTGTGGGTTGGGAAGTAGTTGATGAGGTAGGAACCTATTGCCCCGTTACATTCAAACCCTTGGGAGTTACTTCTACGTATTGCTTATCTTGCCATGCTATGCTCGTAGACGTGGTTGGGTTTGAGTGAATCCATGACAGATGTGAGATTTTTAATTAATGGTTTACTTTAAGGTGGCAACTTTAATACACATCTGGGTGGACTGAGGCACCGGGAACCCAGTGTTGTCTGCTTTTTTTGAAATCCGGGGTACCGTGTGATCTTCCTATGGACCACCACCCAGGCTCAAAGGGAACTGAGATTATTCATGCTAGAAACTTCCGTGTGCAGCCACAAGCTATTATGGGCTCTAGCATAGTTAAGTAAGTTACGTGAAGCTCTTGAAGAGGTAGATCAGCAGGTAGTGGGTTTTGTAGGTTTGGTATGGTCTAACCTGAGTAGAGAGTTAATGTTTATGAAAGACTGTGTCTCGGTCATCCGTTTCTCAAACACCATGTAGTGCGAGAAATCAACGGAGGTGATCGAGTCTTGTGGGGAAAAGTGCGCAAACCTCTGCAGAGTGTACAATCTAATCATGGTTAGCCGTGTCCCCGGTTATGGACAATTCGAGTATCTAGTACTTGAGTATTCACATGTATCTCATCACTCTTAACTAATTTTGCTGGGATGTTAATTACCTTAATTGGGATTGAGTTGGGGTTATACCTTCTCAATGATGTTTCAACCACCATGATAGCTAAATTAAAATTGATTCCTTTGTTGTAGGGAAAAATTGGCTTTTCGCAAAAACTATAACCATAGAGCTTTCCACCAGCCAAATATGCATGTAGTGATAGATTTATTCTGTTATTGTTCTATTGTGTTACAATGCCAGCATATTCCATGTGCTGACCCGTCCTCGGGCTGCAACGTATTATGTTGCAGACTTTTCAGACGAGGAGTAAGGTTCGATAGGTCGTTGCCGTGCAGCTCAGCTATGTCGTTGGAGTTGATGGACTCACTTTATCTTCCAAGCCTTCCGCTGTTATCGTATTAGATGGCCTTAAGCCGTATTATTGTAATGAGTTCTCTTTTGAGACATTCGATGTAATAAGTGTGTGATTGCTACTCTGTTATAAATTCTTGAGTAATCGTGTGTCAAGATTATCGATCCAGGGATGACACTGAAACACAGAGACTTGACCATTTGAGGTCGGGTCGCTACAAGATGGTATCAGAGCACACGCTGAGTGTAGGACACAACCACTAAGATAAACCATAGGTCACTCTTCTCTACTCATTTCTGACTCCTCTCTATTTTTCCACTCCTTAGGATGACGGAATGAAGAACAAGTTTGCACAACCGGATGAAGAACAACTTTTGGACGCCACTTGAAGGAAGTCACTAGGTACTTGAACATTGGAATACCAAGCTTCACCGGGACGTACAACGCCACTTTACCTGAAGAAGAGCGCTGGATGATTCAAGTACAAGTTCCAGGAAGGACGTTCTCGCCAACCTCTAAGCCCATAGAGTTTTCTTTCGAAGCACCCACCTGGAGCCTTGGCAAGAGTATGGCAGCTCACATTACCATGGGACGCATTGGTGAAGTCTACAATAGGGAGCTTAAAGACACCGTATACCAAATATGTGGGCGCCGAGACGAGCAATGGGAAGTAACCAGCACCAAGAAGGATAGGTCCATTGCAGCTTACATCCAGGAGCTAAACCAGCACATTCGACGTCAGAGAACCAGACGTCTTGTGACATGATGGATTTGAAGAAGGCGAAAACTAGGATCATCGAGCTGGAGGAAGAACTCAAGTTTACGCGATGGATATGAGGAGGAAATCAAAACACTCTTCGGAGAAGAATGACGACCTAGTCAAGAAGATCGAGTCTTCATGGGAGGATCAGCGCGGAAGAGGAAGAAGAAGATCCCACTTGTCCGGACAACTACATCATCATCGATTTACACCGATTCCAACCAAGTGATGATGACTATGAAGACGAAGCAGAGCGGACATCATGGAGTCTTCCACCGATCAAAATTTCTAGATGACCACCATATAATAGTAGTATTCCCCATGTAACTAGTAATAGTTGATCACTTTTGTGATAGTCCTAGACCGTCTGTGTGCCCTTGCTTGATTGATTGAATGAATGTTTGTGTTTGCCTCATGTGCATATGGGTAGTGTTTTCTCACTAGACCTCTTTCTATTCTAATCTCTTCCATCTAAACCCACCCGATGCCTCCAAGACGTGACCCCGGTTTTGTTTTCCCACCGGAGCTCACCCAGTTGATCCAGCAGCAGAATGCCTTGATGCAATTGCTAGTTCAGAACCAGGGCAATGCCAACAACAACAACAACAACAACCCGCCGCTAGTGGACAATTTAGCCAGTTTTCTGAGGTTACAACCGCCGGTGTTTTCCAGTAGCACCGAGCCAATAGTTGCTGATGATTGACTACGCCGTATTGGAAGGGAGTTAACCACCGCAGGATGCTCGGATGCTGAGAAGGTGCGCTTTGCCGCACATCAATTGGATGGACCAGCAGCCGCATGGTGGGAGAATTACACGACTATTTTTCCTATAGCCAATGTCACTTGGGACCAGTTCCAACAAGCTTTTCGCACGGCCCTTGTCTCAACTGGAGCCATGCAGATGAAGAAGCGTGAGTTTCGCAACTTACGCCAGGGGAGCCGTACTGTGGCCCAGTACGTGGATGAGTTTAGCAAGTTATCACGCTATGCCCCTGATGATGTGGCCACAGATGCCGCGAAGCAGGAGAAGTTTATGGAAGGGCTGAATGATGAGATGAGCATGCAGTTGATGGTGGCAACTTTCAACAGTTACCAGGAGTTGGTGGATAAGGCTCTAATGATTGAAGGAAAGTAGCAGCAAATTGAGAGCCGTAAGAGGAAATATGGACAAGGGAAGTACAACTCAGGATCTCACCAGAAGCCTCGTTTAACCCCGAACTCGGGAGGACTTGTTCATAACCATGGAGGTCATAACCATACTGGAGGAGGATCGCATAATCAAAATGGTGCGAAGAATGGGAATGGGAATGGAGCCAACAATAATCAGAATCGCTCTAACCCATCTACACCCGCCAAGAGGGACTTAAGCCAAGTTATTTGCTTTAAGTGCGGAAGACAGGCACTATGCCAATGACTGCCTCAAGGAAGGAATGGAAACGTAAATGGGAGTGCTGGGAAGAAGCCCAATCCATTCAACAAAGGACAAGTGAACCACGTTAACGTGGAGGAGGTTGAAGAGCACCCGGACGCGGTAATAGGTAAGTTTTTGGTTCAGTCATTTACCGCTCTTGTTCTTTTTGATATTGGTGCATCGAATTCATACATATCAAGGGGATTTGTGGATAAGTTTAAGTTACCAACCCAAACCCTTAGGACCCCTCTTTTAGTGAGCTCGCCTGGAGCAGAGTACATGGCTAGCAGATGGTGCACCCAGATACCCCTAATCATTGGCACGCATGTTTTTCCGTCTGACCTAATTATCTTGGAGTCGCAAGGATTGGATGTGATATTAGGTATGGACTGGATGTCGAAGTATGGAGGAAGTATCGACTGTGCTAGCAAGTCTATTTATCTTACCACCCCGGAGGGAAAAGGATTAAGTATGTATCTAGGCATGTGCCTAGGAGGAGCCAAGTGAATACCCTCACGGAGTTGTACAGGAGGAAGTACCAGAGTGAAAGATTTTCCGGATGTTTTCCCGGAAGAGTTACCGGGCATGCCACGGATAGAGACATCGAGTTCTTGATAGAACTATTGCTAGGTACAGGGCCAATATCCAAGAGACCCTATCGGATGCCCGCAAATGATCTGGAGGAAATTAAAAAGCAGATCAAGGAGTTATTGGAGAAAGGTTATATTCGAAGGAGTTCATCACCTTGGGGAGCACCAGTACTTTTGGTGGAGAAGAAGGATAAATCCCTGAGGATGGTTGTTGATTACCGAGCTCTGAATGAAGTAACGATAAATAACAAGTATCCATTACCAATGATTAATGATCTGTTTAATCAGTTGCAAGGAGCTAAGGTGTTTTCAAAGATTGATCTACGATCAGGATACCATCAGTTGAAGATCCGAGAGAAGGATATACCAAAGACAGCATTTACCACACGGTATGGATTATATGAGTATACGGTCATGTCATTTGGACTGACTAACGCTCCTGCCTATTTCATGAGTATGATGAACAAGGTGTTCATGGAGTATTCGGACAAGTTTGTTGTGGTGTTTATTGATGATATTATGGTATACTCGAAGAACGAAGAGGAGCATGCGGAACACCTGCGTTTGGTTCTTGAGAAACTCAGGGAACACCAGTTATACGCCAAATTCAGCAAGTGCGAGTTTTGGTTGAAGGAAGTTGGATTTCTTGGGCATGTTATATCAGGAGAGAGGTATAGCAATAGATCCCAAAGAGTTCATCGATCATTGAATGGTTGGCACCCACTTCAGTTGGCGAGATTCGCAGTTTCCTTGGACTGGCAGGATATTATCGGAGATTCATTGAGAATTTTTCCAAGATTGCTAAGCCAATGACTGAATTGCTAAAGAAGGATACTAAGTTCACATGGACAGAGGATTGTGAGGCCAGTTTTCAAGAGTTGAAGAAACGGTTGACTACAGCCCCAGTGCTGACATTGCCAGATATACATAAGGAGTTTCAAGTGTATTGTGATGCCTCACGCTTGGGACTTGGATGTGTGCTTATGCAGGACGGAAAAGTTGTTTCGTATGCCTCACAACAACTAAAACCTCATGAGTTGAACTATGCCACGCATGATTTGGAGTTAGCAGCCGTAGTGCATGCATTAAAGACCTGGAGACATTATCTCATTGGAAACCAATTGTGATGTGTACACGGATCATAAGAGTTTGAAGTACATTTTCACGCAGAAGGAGTTGAACCTCAGACAGAGGAGATGGCTGGAGCTTATAAAGGATTACGATATGAAGCTACACTATCATCCAGGAAAGGCCAACGTCGTAGCAGACGCTTTGAGCCGGAAAAGTTATGCTAATATCCTTGAAAGTAAAGGATTGCCAAATGAGTTAGCTGAGGAGATCATGGAACTTTGGTTGGAAATTGTTCCAAGAGGTTTTATTGCAACCCTGGAGGTTCAGTCGACATTGTTGGACAAGATTCGAGAGGCTCAGAAGGAGGACAAAGAAATTGCTGAAATAAGAGAGAAGATGGGCGAAGGTAAAGCCAAAGGTTTTCGCGAGGATGAGCACGATACCTTGTGGTTTGAGGACCGAATTTACGTGCCCAACAATTCGGAGATCAGGAAGTTAATACTTCAGGAGGCCCATGACTCACCATACTCGATTCACCCCGGAAACACCAAGATGTATTTGGATTTGAAGGAACGTTTCTGGTGGACTAGTATGAAGAAGGATATTGCCAAGTACGTAGCCGTATGTGATGTATGTCAGAGAGTAAAGGCAGAGCATCAGAAGCCAGCAGGACTGTTACAGCCTATGCCGATACCTGAATGGAAGTGGGATAAACTTGGCATGGATTTTATCACCGGATTACCCAGAACCAAGGCAGGATATGATTCAATATGGGTAGTTGTGGATCGTTTGACCAAAGTAGCTCACTTCATCCCCGTGAAAACAACTTATACAAGTGCCAAGTTGGCCAAGATATATATGTCCAGGATCGTATGTTTACATGGAGTTCCGAGGAGCATTGTATCGATATAGAGGACGCAGTTTACTTCAAAGTTTTGGCATCAACTACACCGACCTTGGGTACCAGATTGGAGTTCAAGATGCCGCTTTTCACCCACGAGACGGATGGATGCACCGAGAGAGTCAATCAGATTCTGAAGACATGTTGAGAGCCTGTGCTCTAGATTATGGATCTAGTTGGGATGAAAATTTGCCGTCTGCAGAGTTCTCATATAACAACAGCTACCGTGCCGCTTTGAAGATGGCACCGCTTGAAGCTCAGATGGACGCAGATGTAGAACACCATTGATATGGGATGAGGTAGGAGACCGTCATTGTTTGGACCAGATTTGATCAAGGAATCAGAGGAGAAGGTTAAACTGATCGAGAGATGACTAAAGATTGCTCGACCCGCATGTAAGAGTTATGCAGATTCAAAACGCAAGGAAGTAACCTATAAATTGGAGACAGAGCCTATCTGCGAGTATCACCCTTGAGAGGAGTGAAACGTTTTGGAGTTAAGGGAAAGTTAGCCCCAAGATTTATAGGACCGTATCGTGTTTTGGAACGGATGGGAGAAGTTGCCTACAAGATGGAGTTACCTAAAGGATTGTCAGGAGTGCACGATGTGTTCCACGTATCACAGCTGAAGAAGTGCCATGCGGAGATGGCCGACATACCGTTAAATGATACAGTGCCCCTAGAGGCGATACAGTTGGACAATAATTTGACTTATGAGGAAAAGCCAGTAAAGATTCTTGACTTTGACAGCCGAGTCACCCGCAGCAAGGTTATCAAGTTTTGCAAAGTTCAATTGGAGCCACCATACGAGGAGGAAGCCACACAGGAGCGAGAAGATGATATTCGCAAGGACCACCCGCACCTATTTTCTAGCCAACCCGAATCTCGAGGGCGAGATTCATCTTAAGGGGGGTAGGTTTGTAACATCCCAAATTTTCAATTTGGAATGTTATACATAGGTCATCCATGCATATCATATTTTATTGCATTTTTGTTTGCAATCCTCGAAATCCTAAGCAACTCAAGGACCCTCGGAGAGAGTTGGGGATTTTCCGTTTTTCATATTTGAATTTTATCAAATAATAAAGACGAGGATTTTGATTTTTAATTATTTTCCCTCTGGAAAATATTTCATTTTGAAATAATAAATGAGAGGAGATAATATGACTTCTTCAAAATAATTGAAATATCGGAGGGAAAATGTTAAAATCATTATTTGGAATTTTATTTGCCCTAGAAAAATTTGCATGTTTTTAAAAATTGCGTTTTAGGAGCCAAGAAAAGTTCATCTTGTTCTAAATATTTTATTTAGACGGAGAAAACTTGTTTTGGTATTTTTAGATTTTATTTATTTTTCTAGGATTTTTCTAAGTTTCATGGAATGTTTTTTTAAAGAGAGAGATCATACCGACCGGGCCTAGGGCCCAGCCGAGCCAGCCCGCCCAGCCGCCCGCCGCCGCCTCCTCCTGCAGCGCGTGCACCGCCCGCCGCCCTTTTCGGACCGGAGTCCAGTGGGACTCGCCTCCCCGCCTTGCCCCCTCCTCCAAGCTGCCACCCCCCCCTTTAATACGCCTCTAACCACCACCACCACCACCGAGCCCGAGCCCGCCGAGCCCCGCCCGAGCCGTCGCCGAGCCCCGCCGCCCTCGCCGAGCCCCACGGAGCCGCCCGCCTTGCCGGACGACCTCGCCGGAGGTAGCCACCCGCCGCCCGGTTTTTTTAGAAAAACCCCTTCGTTTTTTTAAAAAAAACCTAGTTCGTTTTTTTTATATATCGGTTTTATTTTTTTGGTTTATTTACTTAGCGAGCGTTCGCTCGTTCGTTCGTTTTAACGAACGTTTTCATCGTTTAGTTTCTGCTAACGAATGTTCGTTCGTTAAGCCGTTCGTCGTTTTTCTTTTTATCGGATTTATTCCGTGATTTTCCTAATCACGATTTCTGATCCGATTTTCGTTCTTGTTTATCTTTTTGCTCGTTTATCGGAATCCGGCGATTCAAGCGCCTGGAGTTTCATCTCGAAACCCTCTTTCCGAATAGTCAACTCAAACAAGTTTTTGTCTCTGTAAAATTTGACCCTAGTTCATATTAGTAAACGGATCTTATTTCTTTCGTCGTTTGAGTTTCGTTGCTCCGTTTGGTTTGATTCTTTTTGCGAACCGGAGTTCTTAATTTGAACTTTCTGGTCGGCCTCTTTCAGTTGAAGTTTCGTTTTGTGCATCTTTGCTTGTTGCTTATGTATGTATTGTTTGCTTGCGATAGAATTCCCGGAGTGCGAAGCGTGTTACTACGAGTCTCTAGGATTCACTGATCGTCAGCAAGGCAAGTAACACTTTGATCATACTCTTTCCATACCCTGTTTTTATGCATTAGCTTCAACCCTCAAACATTGCATGTTTAGGATGTCATTAACTTGTGGGTTGGGAAGTAGTTGATGAGGTAGGAACCTATTGCCCCATTACATTCAAACCCTTGGGAGTTACTTCTACGTATTGCTTATCTTGCCATGCTATGCTCGTAGACGTGGTTGGGTTTGAGTGAATCCATGACAGATGTGAGATTTTTAATTAATGGTTTACTTTAAGGTGGCAACTTTAATACACATCTGGGTGGATTGAGGCACCTGGGGAACCCAGTGTTGTCTGTTTTTTGGAAATCCGGGTACCGTGTGATCTTCCTATGGACCGCCACCCAGGCTCAAAGGGAACTGAGATTATTCATGCTAGAAACTTCCGTGTGCAGCCACAAGCTATTATGGGATCTAGCATAGTCAAGTAAGTTACGTGAAGCTCTTGAAGAGGTAGATCAGCAGGTAGTGGGTTTTGTAGGTTTGGTATGGTCTACCCTGAGTAGAGAGTTAATGTTTCTGAAAGACTGTGTCTCAGTCATCTGTTTCTCAAACACCATGTAGTGCGAGAAATCAACGGAGGCGATCGAGTCTTGTGGGGAAAAGTGCGCAAAGCTCTGCAGAGTGTACAACCTAATCATGGTTAGCCGTGTCCCCGGTTATGGACAATTCTGAATATCTAGTACTTGAGTATTCACATGTATCTCATCACTCTTAACTAATTTTGCTGGGATGTTAATTACCTTAATTGGGATTGAGTTGGGGTTATACCTTCTCAATGATGTTTCAACCACCATGATAGCTAAATTAAAATTGATTCCTTTGTTGTAGGGAAAAATTGGCTTTTCGCAAAAACTATAACCATAGAGCTTTCCACCAGCCAAATATGCATGTAGTGATAGCTTTATTCTGTTATTGTTCTATTGTGTTACAATGCCAGCATATTCCATGTGTTGACCCGTCCTCGGGCTGCAACGTATTATGTTGCAGACTTTTCAGACGAGGAGTAAGGTTCGATAGGTCGTTGCCGTGCAGCTCAGCTATGCCGTTGGAGTTGATGGACTCACTTTATCTTCCAAGCCTTCCGCTGTTATCGTATTAGATGGCCTTAAGCCGTATTATTGTAATGAGTTCTCTTTTGAGACATTCGATGTAATAAGTGTGTGATTGCTACTCTGTTATAAATCCTTCGAGTCTCGTGTGTGTCAAGATTCTCGATCCGGGGATGACATCTTTGAAACACAGAGACTTGACCATCTGAGGTCGGGTCGCTACAGATACCTTAAAATCTAGGATTGATTTGACACACCTGGGTATTAGAAAGGATTTGCAGGTGCAAGATGAAGGTAAACCACGGGATATGGCACCAGCTGTGTACGTCTTGGACAAGGTAAAAAGAAAAGAATTATGCGAGGTCCTGTCGCGTGTGAGATTCCCACATGGATTTGCTTCCAACCCTGAAAGGAGAGTCTGTGCAGATGGATACAAGGTACAAGGGTTGAAAACACATGACTGCCACATCCTACTTCAAAGGGTTTTACCTATTATCCTTAGAGGATTGGGCCGCCCTGACTTATACAGAGCAGTTGCAGAGTTGGGACAATTCTTCAGGGAACTCTTGCTACGTCTTGAGCTTGCGTTGGTTTTCCCCGAAGAGGAGAGGATGATGCAGTAAAGTAGCGTAAGTATTTCCCTCAGTTTTTAAGAACCAAGGTATCAATCCAGTAGGAGGCCACGCGCAAGTCCCTCATACCTACACAAAGCAAATAACTCCTCGCAACCAACGTGAATAGGGGTTGTCAATCCCTTCACGTTCACTAACGAGAGTGAGATCTGATAGAGATGATAGATGATATTTTTGGTATTTTTGGTATAAAGATGCAAAGTAAAATAAAAGGCAAAGTAAAAAAGCAAAGCAATAATAAAGCATAGGAAGATTAATATGATGAGAATAGACCGGGGCCATAGATTTCACTAGTGGCTTCTCTCAAGAGCATAAGTATTTTACGGTGGGTGAGCAATTCTCGTTGAGCAATTGATGAAATTGAGCATAGTTATGAGAGTATCTAGGTATGATCATGTATATAGGCATCACGTCCGATATAAGTAGACCGACTCCTGCCTGCATCTACTACTATTACTCCACTCATCGACCGCTATCCAAAGATGCATCTAGAGTATTAAGTTAATGAAAACAGAGTAACGCCTAAGCAAGATGACATGATGTAGAGGATAAATTCATGCAATATGATAAAACCCGTCTTGTTATCCTCGATGGCAACAATACAATCGTGCCTTGCTGCCCCTCATCACATTGGGAAAGGACACCGCAAGATTGAACCCAAAGCTAAGCACTTCTCCCATTGCAAGAACTACCAATCTAGTTGGCCAAACCAAACGGATAATTCGAAGAGACTTGCAAAGATGACCAATCATACATAAAAGAATTCAGATTCAAATATTGCTTATAGATAATCTTGATCATAAACCCACAATTCATCAATCTCAACAAACACACCGCAAAAAGAAGATTACATCGAATAGATCTCCACGAGAGAGGGGGAGAACATTGTATTGAGATCCAAAAAGAGAGAAGAAGCCATCTAGCTACTAACTATGGACCTGAAGGTCTGAAGTAAACTGCTCACACTTCATCGGAGAGGCTATGATGATGATGTAGAAGCCCTCCGTGGTGGATTCCCCTTCCAGCGGAGCTCCGGAACAGGCCCCAAGATGGGATCTCGTGGATACAGAAAGTTGTGGCGGTGGAATTAGGTTTTGGCTCAGATCGATCTGTTGAAGTGCGTGGTATATATAGGAGGAAGGAGTACGTCGGTGGAGCTTCGGGGGGCCCACGAGGCAAGGGGCACGCCCTAGGGGGGCGCCCTCCACCATCGTGGCCGCCTCCCTCCTTTCTTGACCGAGGGTCCAAGTCTCCTGGATCTTATCTGATGAGAAAATCACGTTCCCGAAGATTTCATTCCGTTTGGACTCCGTTTGATATTTCGTTTCTTGAACACCAAATAGGCAAAAAACAGCAATTCAGGCTGGGCCTCCGGTTAATAGGTTAGTCCCAAAAGTAATATAAAAGTGGAAAATAAAGCCCAATATAGTCCAAAACAATAGATAATATAGCATGGAGCAATCAAAAATTATAGCTACGTTGGAGACGTATCAGTCATCCCCAAGCTTAATTCCTGCTCGTCCTCGAGTAGGTAAATGATAAAAAGAGAATTTTTTATGCGGAGTGCTACTTGGCATAATTTAAATGTAACTCTTGTTAATTGTGGTATGAATATTCAGATTCGAAAGATTCAAGACAAAGGTTTAATATTGACATAAAAATAATAATACTTCAAGCATACTAACAAAGCAATTATGTCTTCTCAAAATAACATGGCCAAAGAAAGTTATCCCTACAAATTCATATAGTCTGGCTATGCTCTATCTTCACCACACAAAGTATTTAAATCATGCACAACCCCGATGACAAGCCAAGCAATTGTTTCATACTTTTGACATTCTCAAAACTTTTTCAATCTTCACGCAATACATGAGCGTGAGCCATGGATATAGCATTATATGTGGAATAGAATGGTGGTTATGGAGAAGACAAAAAGAGGGAAGATAGTCTCACATCAACTAGGTGTATCAACAGGCTATGGATATGCCCATCAATAGATATCAATGTGAGTGAGTAAGGATTGCCATGCAACGGATGCACTAGAGCTATAAGTATGTGAAAGCTCAACAAAAGAAACTAAGTGGGTGTGCATCCAACTCGCTTGCTCACGAAGACCTAGGGAATTTGAGGAAGCCCATCATTGGAATATACAAGCCAAGTTCTATAATGAAAAATTCCCACTAGTATATGAAAGTGACTAAATGAGAGACTCTCTATTATGAAGATCATGGTGCTACTTTGAAGCACAAGTGTAGTAAAAAGGATAGTAACATTGTCCCTTCTCTCTTTTTCTCTCTTTTTTTTTATTTGGGCCTTTTCTCTTTTTTATGGCCTCTTTTCTTTTCTCTTTTTTTTTATTTTTTGTCCGGAGTCTCATCCCGACTTTTGGGGGAACCATAGTCTCCATCATCCTTCCCTCACTTGGGAAAATGCTCTAAAAATGATGATCATCACACTTCTTTTTCTTACAACTCAATGATTACAACTCGATACTTAGAACAAAATATGACTCTATGTGTATGCCTCCGGCGGTGTACCGGGATATGCAATTATTCATAAGTGACATGTATGACAGAATTATGAATGGTGGCTTTGCCACAAATATGATGTCAACTAAATGATCATACTAAGCCATATGACAATGATGGAGCGTGTCATAATAAACGGAACGGTGGAAAGTTGCATGGAAATATCTCATAATGGCTATGGAAATGCCATGATAGGTAGGTATGGTGGCTGTTTTGAGGAAGGTTTATGGTGGGTGTATGATACCGGCGAAAAGTGCGCGGTATTAGAGAGGCTAGCAATGGTGGAATGGTGAGAAGAGTGCGTATAATCCATGGACTCAACATTAATCATAAAGAACTCATATAATTATTGCAAAAATCTAGAAGTTATCAAAGCAAAGTATTACGCGCATGCTCCTAGGGGGATAGATTGGTAGGAAAAGACCATCGCTCGTCCCCGACCGCCACTCATAAGGAAGACAATCAATAAATAAATCATGCTCTGACTTCATCACATAACGGTTCACCATACGTGCATGCTACGGGAATCACAAACTTCGACACAAGTATTTCTCAAATTCACAACTACTCAACTAGCATGACTCTAATATTACTACCTTCATATCTCAAAACAATTATCAAGCATCGAACTTTTCTTAGTATTCAACACACTCAAAAGAAAGTATTACAAATCTTGAATACCAAGCATATTATTATTTTTAAGCAAATTACCATGCTATTTAAGACTCTCAAAATAATCTAAGTGAAGCATGAGAGATAAAAGGTTTCTATAAAACAAAACCACCACTGTGCTCTAAAAGATATAAGTGAAGCACTAGAGCAAAACTATAAAGCTCAAAAGATATAAGTGAAGCACATAGAGTATTCTATCAAATTCCAATTCATGTATGGCTCTCTCAAAAGGTGTGTACAGCAAGGATGATTATGGTAAACTAACAAGCAAAGACACAAATAATACAAGACGCTCCAAGCAAAACACATATCATGTAGTGAATAAAAATATAGCTCCAAGTAAAGTTACCGATGGAAGTGGACGAAAGAGGGGATGCCTTCCGGGGCATCCCCAAGCTTTGCCTTTTTGGTGTCCTTGGATTATCTTGGGTGTGCCATGGGAATCCCCAAGATTTGGCTCTTGCCACTCCTTGTTCCATAATCCATCAAAAGATTTCACCCAAAACTTGAAAACTTCACAACACAAAACTCAACAGAAATCTCATAAGCTCCGTTAGCGAAAGAAAACAAAAGACCACTTCAAGGTAATGTAATTAAATCATTATTTATTTATATTGGTGTTAAACCTACTGTATTCCAACTTCTCTATGGATTATAAACTATTTTACTAGCCATAGATTCATCAAAATAAGCAAACAACACACGAAAAACAGAATCTGTCAAAAACAGAACAGTCTGTAGTAATCTGTAACTAACGCAAACTTCTGGAACTCAAAACATTCAGAAAAAATAGGAAGACCTAGGAAATTTGTTTATTGATCAGAAGAAATTGGAATCACTATTTTATCGCGTTCTGGTGATTTTTAACAATTGTTTTCGTGAATAGGAAGTTTCTGGAAATTACAGCAAGATCAAATAACTATCATCCAAGAAGATCCTATAGGTTTAACTTGGCACAAACACTAAATAAAACATAAAACCACATATAAACAGAAGGTAGATGGATTATTTATTCCTAAACATAAACAAAAACAAAAACTAAAAATAAAATTGGGTTGCCTCCCAACAAGCGCTATCGTTTAACGCCCCTAGCTAGGCATAAAAGCAAGGATAGATCTAGGTATTGCCATCTTTGGTAGGCAATCCATAAGTGGCTCTCATAATAGATTCATATGGTAATTTTATCTTCTTCCTAGGGAAGTGTTACATGCCTTTCTTTAATGGGAATTGGAATCTTATATTCCCCTCCTTCATATCAATAATTGCACCAATCATTCTAAGGAAAGGTCTACCAAGAATAATAGGACATGAAGGATTGCAATCTATATCAAGAACAATAAAATCTACTGGCACATAATTCCTATTTGCAACAATAAGAACATCATTAATTCTTCCCATAGGTTTCTTAATAGTGGAATCCGCAAGGTGCAAGTTTAGAGAGCAATCATCAAAATCACGGAAATCTAGCAAATCACACAAAGTTTTGGGAATAGTGGAAACACTAGCACCCAAATCACATAAAGCATAAAATTCATGATCCTTAATCTTAATATTAATAGTTGGTTCCCACTCATCATAAAGTTTTCTAGGGATGGAGACTTCCAACTCAAGTTTTTCCTCATAAGATTGCATCAAGGCATCAATCATATGTTTGGTAAACGCTTTATTTTGACTATAAGCATGCAGAGAATTTAGCACGGATTGCAACAAGGAAATACAATCAATTAAAGAGCCACTTTCATAGTTAAATTCCTTGAAATCCAAAATAGCGGGCTTAGCAACATCTAAGGTTTTACTTTCTTCAATCCCACTTTTATCAATTTTAGCATCATAATCTAGAAACTCCGAATTCTTGGAACGCCTTCTAGGTAAAGGTGACTCATATTCAATCTCAGCATTATCAAGATTCATATTGCAAAACAAGGATTTGATAGGGGACACATCAATAACTTTTAGATCTTCATCTTTATTTTCATGGAAATTGGAAGAACACGCTTTAATAAAGGCATCTTTCATAGCACGCATCCTAGCGGTTCTTTCCTTGCACTCATCAATGGAAATTCTCATGGCTTTGAGAGACTCATTGATATCATGCTTAGGAGGAATAGATCTAAGCTTTAAAGAATCAACATCAAGAGAAATTCTATCAACGTTCCTAGCCAATTCATCAACCTTAAGCAATTTCTCTTCAAGCAAAGCATTAAAATTCTTTTGAGAATTCATACACTCTTTAACACTAGTCTCAAATTCAGAGGGCATCTTATTAAAATTTCCATAAGAATTGTTGTAGGAATTTCCATAATTATTAGAGGAATTACTAGGATAAGGCCTAGGATTAAAGTTTCCTCTATACGCATTGTTACCAAAATTATTCCTACCAACAAAATTCACATCCATAGATTCATTATTATTCTCAATCAAAGTAGACAAAGGCATATCATTAGGATCAGAAGAAACACTCTTATTAGCAAATAATTTCATAAGTTCATCCATCTTTCCACTCAAAACATTAATTTCTTCTATCGCATGCACCTTTTTATTAGTAGATCTTTCAGTATGCCATTGAGAATAATTAACCATAATATTATCTAGGAGTTTAGTAGCATCTACTAAAGTGATTTCCATAAAAGTGCCTCCCGCGGCCGAATCTAAAAGGTTTCTAGCAGCAAAATTCAATCCGGCATAAAAATTCTGTATAATCATCCATAAATTTAGACCATGAGTAGGGCAATTACGTATCATTAATTTCATCCTCTCCCAAGCTTGTGCAACATGTTCATGATCAAGTTGCTTAAAATCCATAATATCATTTCTAAGAGAGATGATCTTAGCGGGAGGAAAATACTTAGAGATAAAAGCATCTTTGCACTTGTTCCAAGAATCAATACTATTTTTAGGCAAAGACGAAAACCAAGCTTTAGCACGATCTCTAAGCGAAAAAGGAAATAGCTTCAATTTAACAACATCATTGTCAACATCTTTCTTGTTTTGCATATCACACAAATCCACGAAGCTATTTAGATGAGTAGCGGCATCTTCACTAGGAAGGCCGGTGAATTGATCTTTCATAACAAGATTCAATAAAGCAACATTGATTTCACAAGATTCAGTGTTGGCAAGAGGAGCAATCGGAGTGCTAAGGAAATCATTATTGTTGGTATTGGTAAAGTCACACAATTTGGTATTATTTTGAGCCATAGTGACAAGCAAGCAATCCAACACACGAGCAAACAAGCAAACGAGAAAAAGGAAAACGGAAAAGAGAGGGCGAATAAAACGTCAAGGGTGAAGTGGGGGAGAGGAAAACGAGAGGCAAATGGCAAATAATGTAATGCGAGAGATAAGGGATTATGATGGGTACTTGGTATGTTGACTTTTGCGTAGACTCCCCGGCAACAGCGCCAGAAATGGCTCGTTGTCGGGAGTCAAATCTTGACTTGACTTCGCGTAAGCCTCCCCGGCAACGGCGCCAGAAATCCTTCTTGCTACGTCTTGAGCTTGCCTTGGTTTTCCCCGAAGAGGAGAGGATGATGCAGCAGAGTAGCATAAGTATTTCCCTCAGTTTTTGAGAACCAAGGTATCAATCCAGTAGGAGGCCACGCACAAGTCCCTCGTACCTGCACAAAATGATAGCTCCTCGCAACCAACGCGATTAGGGGTTGTCAATCCCTTCACGGTCACTTACGAGAGTGAGATCCGATAGAGATGATAGATAATATTTTTGGTATTTTTGGTATAAAGATGCAAAGTAAAATAAAAGGCAAAGTAAAAAAGCAAAGCAATAATAAAGCGTAGGAAGATTAATATGATGAGAATAGACCCGGGGCCATAGATTTCACTAGTGGCTTCTCTCAAGAGCATAAGTATTTTACGGTGGGTGAACGAATTACTGTTGAGCAATTGATAGAATTGAGCATAGTTATGAGAGTATCTAGGTATGATCATGTATATAGGCATCACGTCCGAGATAAGTAGACCGACTCGTGCCTGCATCTACTACTATTACTCCACTCATCGACCGCTATCCAACATGCATCTAGAGTATTAAGTTAATGAAAACAGAGTAACGCCTTAAGCAAGATGACATGATGTAGAGGGATAAATTCATGCAATATGATAAATACCCCATATTGTTATCCTCGATGGCAACAATACAATACGTGCCTTGATGCCCCTACTGTCACTGGGAAAGGACACCGCAAGATTGAACCCGAAGCTAAGCACTTCTCCCATTGCAAGAACTACCAATCTAGTTGGCCAAACCAAACGGATAATTCGAAGAGACTTGCAAAGATAACCAATCATACATAAAAGAATTCAGAGAAGATTCAAATATTGCTCATAGATAACCTTGATCATAGACCCACAATTCATCGGTCTCAACAAACACACCGCAAAAAGAAGATTACATCGAATAGATCTCCACGAGAGAGGGGGAGAACATTGTATTGAGATCCAAAAAGAGATAGGAAGGCATCTAGCTACTAACTATGGACCCAAAGGTCTGAAGTAAACTACTCACACTTCATCAGAGAGGCTATGATGATGATGTAGAAGCCCTCCGTGGTGGATTCCCCTTCCGGCGGAGCTCCGGAACAGGCCCCAAGATGGGATCTCGTGGATACAGAAAGTTGCGGCGGTGGAATTAGGTTTTTGGCTCCATATCTGATCTGTTGGGGGTACGTAGGTATATATAGGAGGAAGGAGTACGTCGGTGGAGCTACGGGGGGCCCACGAGGCAGGGGGCGTGCCCTAGGGAGGGCGCCCTCCACCCTCGTGTCTGCCTCCCTCCTTTCTTAACCGAGGGCCCAAGTCTCCTGGATCTTATCTGATGAGAAAATCACGTTCCCGAAGATTTCATTCCGTTTGGACTCCGTTTGATATTCCGTTTCTTCGAAACACTGAAATAGGCAAAAAAACAGCAATTCTGGGTTGGGCCTCCAGTTAATAGGTTAGTCCCAAAAGTAATATAAAAGTGGAAAATAAAGCCCAATATAGTCCAAAACAAAAGATAATATAGCATGGAGCAATCAATAATTATAGATACGTTGGAGACGTATCAACTCTGCAGTAGAAATATCAGGACAGATGCTTTGGAGCGTCTTAGAGACAAGATACCAACTATCCTATGCGACCTTGAGAAGATATATCCTCCAGCCTTCTTTGATGTGATGGTGCATTTGGCTGTTCATCTACCTGATGAGGCACTACTTAGAGGTGCAGTGCAGTATGGCTGGATGTACCCTATTGAAAGGCGGCTAGGCACTTTCAAGGGCTATGTTAGGAAGAGAGCTAGACCCGAGGGTTCCATTGCATAGGCCTACAATGCTACAGAAGCGTTGACATTCTGCTCAAAATACATTGAAACAACTGATCAGCTTAGCAAAAAGGTGGGTGAAGACAATCATGGGCTCAATGTTTTTGATTATTTTGTTCAAGTTACAGGGAAGAGTCGACAAGAGGACAAACCTAAAGATTTGTACAAAATGGTTTGGTATGCGTTGAATAACTGTCCTGAGATACTACCTTATATCAAGTAAGTGCAGTACTGCAGCTTATACATCATAATCTACTAAACTTGCAGCACATTCTTATATATTTAGATGTTTGACGCGATCACTATGTTGTGCAGCATCTACAAAGAGGAGTTACTGCCACAAAATCCAAGAAACATTGACAAACTGGTTATGGCAGGATTACCGAAATGGTTCAAGAACCATGTAAGCTTTTGAAGTGCACTATCAGTTTTTTTTAATATATTGAGTACATAAGATGATCAGCTTGTCTATTTTCTAAGCATAGGTTAAGAAGATGCGGGAGGATAGGCAGGCAGTTGATGATGCCCTTTACTCACTAGCAATGGGTCCTGATACTTGGGTAAGACATTATGAATCTTGCGTTGTTGGAGATGTGCGCTACAACACCCTTGCACGAGACGAAGGCGGAAGACACAAAACAGTGCCATCATGAGCACGGATCGTATGACAAAGAGACAACTGAAATGTATGCTAACATAATGTACATTGTTCGATTGCGATATATCTCCGCCGAGGATCATCGGTGTGTGGTTCTGCTAGTCTTTGTCGTTGGTATAACCTGTTTTCCGTGATCGCAAAACCCGAGCTGGTGATTATTTCAAATCCATCAATGTCAAGGCGGCGTACCAGACCAACTAGCCTTTTATTTTGGCAAATCAAGCAACACAGATATTTTTCTTGGAAGACACGTTTGCACGTAGCGATGACTGGAGAGTATTGCAAAGGTTTGAGCAGAGGCATTCGTTTAATGAAGTTGCACAGCAAGATGATGCTTACACTGCTCCTGATGTACAAGATAACACAGATGTTCCTAATATCTTTGAGAACCATCACGTCAATGACGCCGGCGAAAAGGTTGCCTGTCGTGCTGTGGACATGCAAGAGTTGATCAAGAAGAAGTCAACGTTCGAGGACGCACTACAAAAAAAGACACATCCGTGACATTTTGGGCCGAACGAAAAAAACATTTGTCATACATATGACACTTCTATGACGATAATTGTGACAAAACCCGGTATCATCATAGATGTGGTGGGCTCCTATTTCTATGACAAAAAATCATGACAGAAAATGGGCTTTTCGTCCTGGGCGGGCCGGAGACGCAGCTGCATGACATTCTTTGGGCCGCCCATGACGGAAAAACCGTGGTAGAAGCGAGGGGAGGAAAATTTCGGGAGTTCGCGGTTACGATGGGAGGTCGGGGCCGAAGCGATGCGCTGCTTTCTCGTCAGACACGCGTCTGCGTGTGTGCGGCGTTAGCTCTAATCGAACCCGAAGCGAGGCGTTGGGCTCTAATCGAACCCGGCGATTGCACCGCAGTTACGCGTTATCGAACCCAAGCGATCGATCGATGGTCGTTAATCGAACCCGATCGGGCGATTCTTCGCTGCTCGCTGCTAATCAAGCCGATCGATGCTGCCTCGGGATGAACAAAGGAGCGTTGTCGGGGTTGGATGAATAGTGAGCGGTGGCGTTGCCTCTAGATGAACAGGACCACGTGGTGTGGTGGAGGGCTGGATGAACAGTAGACGGTGGAGGGGTGCCCGTGGAGGGGTGGTTGAACAGGACCCCGTGGTGTGGAGGGCTGGATGAACAGTAGATGGTGGAGGGGTGGTTGAACAGGACCCCGTGGTGTGGTGGGCTGGATGAAAAGTAGACGGTGGAGGGGTGGTTGAACAGTAGCCGGTGGAGTAGCGCGCGGTGGAGACTGGATGAACAGGAGCCCGTGGAGGCTGGAGGAGGTCGACGGTGGAGATGACAGTATCCCGTGGAGTCCTGCTTTGCAAGATGCCACACCCTCCCGGCGAACAGACCCGGTTTCACCGTAGGAGGTCCGTTTCATCCGCTTTGGCGGCACGCTACACCCTCCGGATCAACAGACCCCGCTTCGACCGTAGGAGGTCCGTTTTGCGATGCGCCACACCCTCCCGATCAACAGACCCCGCTTTGACCGTAGGAGGTCCGCTTTGGCGGCACGCCACACCCTCCCGATCAACAGACCCCGCTTCGACCGTAGGAGGTCCGCTTCTCCGCTTTGCGACGCCACACCCTCCCGATCAACAGACCCGCTCCGAATGTAGGAGGTCCGTTTCTCCGTTGTCTTGTACGCCAGCCTCGCTTCCATCGCCTGCTCCGTCCAAGCCTCCCGGCGAACACGACCACGCATTTCGTTCCGACCCAGCCGGTTGGCTCCCACGCTGCCTGCTGCCTCCCGATGAACACGACGCTTCCGCTGCCTCCCCATGAACACGACGCAGTCCGTTGCCTCCCCATGAACACGACGACGACGATGTTTCTCCGTTCCGACCCGCCATGTACACGAGCCCCGGCCGTGCGATGCGCGAGTAGGCATTCGAGACCCCGCCCAGATGTACACATACGTGGCGATTTTCTTTCTTGCACCCTGGCCATCGTACGTGCGCAGTACATGCTACATGCGCGCCTCTACTACGACACGCGCGCGCCTCTACAACGACCGATGTACGCGTACGCTCGTGACCAGAATGACAACGCTACGTATGCTTCGACCAGGTGGGTCCCGACTGTCAGGCACTTCCTTGCGTGCGAAGATGTAGCTGGTGGGTCCCAACAGTCAGGGGGGCGAATCGTTTTTTTTGCCCGGACGCACTTCCTTGTGTGCGAAGATGTAGCTGGTGGGTCCCAGCAGTCAGGGGGGCGAATCGTTTTTTTTTTGCCCGGACGCACTTCCTTGCGTGCGAAGGTGTAGCTGGTGGGTCCCAGCAATCGGGGAAACGTTTTTTCGCGAATACGGTGGCCCATCTGGTGGGTCCCCGCCGTCGTGGAGGAATAATTATTTTGCGCGTAATAAGGAGGCACTTCCTTGCTACGGCCGTGGACCCAGTATCGGCGCTTCCACGCGACAAGATTTCTTCGATGGAAGTCGGTCGTTGACCACATTGACCACGCCACCGAGAGCACCACGGCGGTGGACGACGGCGAGGCCTAGGAAGGGGACGACACAGATGCAGGAAGACTCGGCAGTTGTTTCCCACGCGGAGGGGAGTACGCTGCACGAGGGTTTATCGTTCGCCCGCCGTCACGGAGAATAACAGCAGTGTGGGTGAGTAGAGGGATGGCTAGGCCAGCGATGGGAGTACGGTGGGCGGTGAGGCTGCAAGGCAGCAGACAGCCGGTCATGGGAGGAGGGAGCAGCAGTCCACCGGCGCTTGTTTGAGCGGCCGGAGCAGGAAGAGCAGAGATTGAAGAAGACGACGGCCGTTGGATGGCCATCCAACAATCCTTTGCTGTCGTCAACCTTTTTAGGAAAGCCTCAAATCTGTGGAAAACATCATACAACCCATCTGCCATTATTTCTAATAATTTATAGCCCATTTGCTAATTCTTAAGGTTTTTTTAGCTCATATTCTTTTCGTTAGCATTACAGCCCATATTGTGGCCACGGTTAAAAATTATACGAAATTTTGCATATTTCAAAAGGTCCGAACTGTTTTTAATCCCAAATTTCGACTCACATTCAAACTGATTTTAAAAATAAATGTATATCAATATAAAATCCAACAAATTCTCCACCCATAAAAATTAATGTAATTTAAAATCTCGAAATGAAAACAAAAAGATATTTGAAACTAATTGCCGGTTTGATGTGTTTTAAAAATGTACAGCCCATTTCTCATTATCGATGGGCCATTTTCTCGGCCAATAATAAAAGCTCTCCTTGTCTTGAAAGATTTGCAGCCCAACAGGCCCGACAAAGCGACTTACTTGGGAAATCACAAAAACTGGCTTTGGCCGTGGACCCAGTGTCGGCCTCTCCACGTCAAGATACTCTTCCGATGGAATTTCGTTGACCACATTGACCACGCCACGAGAGCACCAAGGCGGTGGACGACAGCGAGGCCTAGGAAGGGGACGACGCGAGCCGGGAAGACGCGCAGTGGATGCCCACGCGAGAGGAGTACGAGGGTTCACCGGTTCGGCTGCGGTGTGAGGCTCTTGCCGCCATGAGGCTCAAGCTAGCGGTGGGAGTAGTAGGGGTGATGAGGCCTCAACGGCAAGACAGCCGCCACCGGAGGCAGGAGCAGGCGGTCTCCCCGGCGCTGGTTTGGGCGGCTGGTGCAAGAAGAGCGGCGATTGAAGAAGCAGCAGGACCGTTCGATTCAAATCCAACGGTTACTCCTGCTAGAATTGTTTGTTGACTAAGTTGACAAGCCCTGCGTACGCAACAACATAGTAGGCCCATAGGTCAGCCTCCCAACCAGTGCGCCCCAGATGTCAGTGGGAGGAATCATTTTTTTCGCGTAATAAGGAGACAGTTGATTGCGTGCGGCCATGCCAGCGGAGGGAGTAGGGTGGGCCGGGGAAGCCTACGCGGCATCACAGCGGGCCACAAGAGGAGGGAGCGAGCAGTCCACGGCGCTAGTTTAGGCGGCCGAGCAGAAGATCGAGATTGAAGAAGACGTCGGCCGTTGGATGGACATCCAACAGTCACTGCTGCTAGAAGCGTGTGTTCACTCACAAAGCCTTGCGTAAACAAGTCAGCCATTTGCTATTATTTTTATAATTTTTACTCATTTTCTAATTCATATGGAATTTATTGAGCCCGTTTTCCATTTTTAGAATTGCTGGCCATTTTCTGGTCAGTACCAGTGTCAAAAAATTTACTAAATATGTGGGAAATTTCGAAAATTCGCAAATTTTTGCTGGGGAACGAAATATTCTTAATCCAAAAATTAATAGCCATAATTTAAAAATAAAGTAGTACTATGTCATGTTAAATCCAATGAAATACGTATAAGATATCAGTGAAGAACAAAAACAAAAAAAAAATAATATCCCATTTGCTATAATTTTTTTGGAATTTTCAACCCCTTTTGATATTACTTTTAACAGACATTGACCATACTCTTTGGCCAAGACGGAATGCATCTCTCCTCGTCTTGAAAGATTTGCAGCCTAGTAATTCGGAGAAAACAAATAGGCCTAGCTTGGGTATTCTTCAAAAAGAAATATTGGGCTACCTATTTTCCCAAAGAACTGGTGCATGAGCATTTAGCTTTATTTATTTATTTACTTATTTATGTTTAGGGGCCATGAGCATGTACCGGGCTGGATTCATGTGAGAGCCTCCTTCCGCTTAATTATGGGCTTCTATTGGGCCTTCATCAATGGGCTGCATCTTATCAACAAGTGGAAAATGTGTTCCATACGAAAAATAGTATGAGCTACGTGCAGTGCGGGCACTAAAGGATCGAACTGCAACGACTTCCAAAACATTGTGTTTGTCGCTCTAACAACACATTTATTCAACCAATAGACGAAATATACTACTGATTGTACATTGAAAACAGCAACAACAACAACCAGGGCTGGGGTGCAATGTATAATAAGCAGGCCGTAAGAGTGAAGACGCAGCTCTCTCTTCCAAACCAAACATCAGCCATCATTACAAAAGGGCTACCAAAAAAGAACAAGTGTATGCATCAAACTAAATAAAGATCCTACTACACCAAGTGTACGCATCTAACTAACTGCCTCGGTTAGACGTTACTATTTATTAAGTGTGGAGATTGGTGACGGCTTGAACCAGATGGGTGCTCGACGGGGAAACTCCAGCCAGCAGTCGAAGTCCGATACTTGCACCCTCTCTCCTACTTTGGGCTGCAGAGCGTGGCGGCACATATCGGGGTATGGTGCATGCAGAGACGCATGGTACGCTGTGTACACATAGTTTTGCCCGATGAACGAAACCGCGCTGCCATCATGATCCTTGCCGTCGGTTATCTCCTGGTTAATTGGATAATTTAGTCCGACAAACAGAGAGCATGCACCAAGGCTACTTACCAGCCTCCACCAAAAATTCCGAAGGCCCAGAGAAGCTGGGATCCTGCTCAAAGACCTTGCAAAGGATCGTGATTGTATTCCGCGAAACAACACGTCCGGTATGTGTGAACGATCATCAATCTTTCGCCGTCGTCGATCGAGCCAGAACCACCTGCAACCGCCATGCCGCTTTTCTTTAAAGGTTCGGGATTAGGAAGGGTAGGGACACCAGCGCCTACAACATCATATCAAGTTGAGTCAAACAAAAAGGGCTCTTGATTTAGTCAATCTTAAGAACAACATGTTATGAGCATGAATATTTTTTCAAGAAATGTTGACAATAATATAAGCAAGCCATCATGATATCATAGGAAAGTAACATACTGCTGTAACAGCCGCTTGTAGCGATGATCGAGTAGGCCAGCAATACGCCCAGCCATAGAAGGAGTCGACAACGTAAATGAAGCCCTTGTGTTCAATGGCATCGAGAACCATGGAGGATGTATGATCCTGCGATGGACGTGCAGATTTATCCACTTACCGCAGTGACTGCCGGATAGGCGAGACCGCGGTTGAAGAATGCAATTAGCCTGAAGTCTTTATAATTCGCAGATCTTGTGGGCACTTGCAGATTACAACCTTGAGCAAATAAAACTTGGTATCATGTTGGCTACCGAAGATTCCGAGTATTCGGTCGCGTGCCAAAGCAAAGGCAGTGTTAATCGAAGGAAGGGGATCAATCGCCGGTGTAGACCTCCATGAGCATCCAGCTGCCGCGACCGTCGACGAGCACCATCCAAGACGTGTTCATGCCGACCCAGTACATACTGTTAATGTAGCTGAGGCTGACGGGGATCGGATCGCAGTGAAGGGGGTTGATGCTCGCCACCCTACGATCGTTATGCTGCGTGACACGCCGTTTCTGAAGATCAGGCGGCATCAGCAAGCAAGGAGCTGGCTTAAAAAGCTCCGGCCTGAGGGCTTTGAGTAAACGGTATAGCCCCGACGAGCACGCGACGAGCGGCATGGTACTAAGATTGTCCACACGCGAAACAATGAGCTTGATTACCTCTATGGGGAGCGAATTCTAGCCACTCTTTCGACGGATGCTACTCGGTTCTGCCATTGTTAGTGCTTGGGTTTCGGACAAGGGGGGGGGGAGGCGCCTTAGCGGGGATGGAAGCTTGGACGAGATTATGTGCGGACAAAGATGGAGAAGCGAATATGTGCTGCGGGAAGTGGACAGGTGATGATGACTACAACACGCCGCTTGACTTACGAGACACATACCAACAACATAGGGTCATATCGATGCTAGACAACTTGCTTGAGTGATCATAGTACTGGTACTCCCTACAGTACCTACTACAGTACTATGCCCTAGCTTGCTAGAGTAGAGTAGTAGAGTAGGACTCTGCTCTACTACTAGCACCGGAGGAGTAGTATATTCTAATCTAAAATAGTTCCAAACTTCAATGCCCGAGCGTGGAATGACTATGAACCGTGCTCAAAGACCGTGCCTACATGGTGTTTGGACTTATATGCAAAAAAATAGCAAGATGCCCGTGCATTGCACGGCACACCATCATCACCAACTCGGTTTTTTCTCTACTCCTACTCCTATAAAAGACTCAGTTGGTGATGATGGAGGCGAGGAGGCGTGTTCAGCCGGGCGTGCAGCGGACGGTGCAACACTATTCGATTTGTTATAAAAACAAAGAAGAGTAGTAGAGATAGAGACATAGGGAGGAGCACGAGGTTGTGGGAGATAAGGATGAACAAGGCAAGGCCTTATCTATAAATGTGGAGAGAGGTGCGGGTATCTTTTGTAAAATTTTCATAGTTGGCTTTCTATCCGTCAGATATAGATCGGACGGTCTATATTACAAGATGGCAGGCATACCATCATCACCAACTCGGTTTTCTATAAGAGTAGATATATATAGATATAGATAGATAGAGACTATGGAGTACTAGTAAGGACACCATCTACTGCTTCATGTGCTACTCCTGCGCTCCATTCGGCGGCCGCAACGTCCCCTACAGCCACCCCTCATGCGCCCATTCGGCGGGCTGTTGAAATCTGGGAGCGACTCGCGATCGCGGGCAGCCACGACTTCACCGATGACGACTTCTTCCCGACCTCGCAACCTCTTCCTCAACGACATGGGCGATAACTCAATGCCAACGGTGCTGCTCCTAATGCACCGTATGTGTTTCTGTCCTTCCTGTTCAAATCGTGGTAGAATTCATGTTTCTACTCAGATCCTACTACTATGCTAGTCCACATGATTAGTTTCATCTCTGTTATAGCCGCCATGATTTATTTTGTGCTTATTCGGATTAAATATCGTAGTAACTTGCTCATATATTCAATCGGGCGCAACGTCCCTACAGCCACTCCCATTTCATGGACGGCCTGGTCGATGCCTCCAAGGAGCCCTTCGCCCATCGCTATGAGTGCCCGATGCCGCTTTGTGGCTCGCCGCGACATGGTGCATCACCACGGATGCGCAGCAGCGGTCACCGCTGGCCCTTGGCGGAGAACATCAAGTACGACACGTGCTACGGTTCACCATGCCGAGTCGCTGGAGGATCACCGCCTCCTAGTAGTCTCGGAGGAGGACGGCAGCGTTTTCCTCTTGATCGTGGGCACCGGCGAGGCCCGCGCAGCCGCCACCCCGCTCGTAATGTGCGCTGGGCGCCGCCACGACGCCGATAATCGACATGAGGCAGATGTACGGGTGCGTGGTCATCACATCGCCCTCCGGTCGCGTGGGCGGCGACACCGGCCTCATCGGACGGACTTGGACTCTGGGGAGCTGGGACTATCCCGCCAATGTGGACTTGGAAAACCCATGGCATCCGTTCCATCCTTTACCTGCCGACGCGGTGCGCGGGGACTCCAAGGAGGTTCACTTGGGCATACGCATTATCAAGTGCACTTAGAAAACATGTAGTGTGTGTGTGTGGGCGCTTATGGCCCGTGTCTTTGCCGCTTTTGACTCTGTAAGCTTGTCGTTAAACTTGAGTGGCTTTCACCGCAGTCCTTCCTTTGAATTGCTCCTCTCAGTGAGCTGATTTAAGACACTTTGGGTTTCATTTGATAATGGAACCGGGGAGGAGCCTCCCTGTTCTTCTAAAAAAATTACGCATTATCAAGTTAAATGTTGATCATTAGTCTTCGCTCAATGTAATCCGCTGTCTAAGCATGTGGAGACTTCCATGCAGGATCTTGCTCTATTGGAGTATCGCGCATGAATAGAAGTGTGTCCATTTATGGTTTAGTCTAGAATCTTCCATGTATGAATTTTTACTACAGTACTGGTGAAATACTTACGATGAACCATTTCTTACATCTCCTCTACCCCCTTGCAAGTCATCCTGATTTAATCCCTCGTCTAGGTGTATAAGGGCATGGTTAATATTACTTAATAGTATAGCCAACTGTTGACTATAAGAAAGTGCCATGTCATCTATAGCCAACATGTATAACAATCGATACTCAAAAACTAATTCTTAAAGATCATTTCTTGCAAAGCACAATAAGTGATATTTCTTCACAAGTTTTGGATGCAGGTTGAACAGTTGAACGCTTTTGTTTGCAAAAGATACCTTTTATCTATTTCACCCGGATGTTTGTGAGCTCTAGAGATGAGATAATATCCAAGAAACCTATCGATACCATACACATGAGATGACCCCACATCCTTTGTCAAAATAAACAACTCCCGATCAATGCATTTCACTCTTCGTGCAACGACGGGCACCTTACTACTATAGATTAGTACGACCAAAAATTGAACTAACATTATATATAGTACGATAAATACTGATGCATGTCACCTAAAATTATATCATTCAAAACTATGTTCAAATACTAATCCAACGATATAGTTTTTGTTGACATGCACTAACATTTTGTCGCTTAAATCTTTGGTCAAATTCAATGGGGACTAATAAACAACGACCGATGTAGTACAAGTGTAGAGGGCGGCGCTGCACGGAGTCTCACCTCTCACCCCGCTTGTGGCGCGGCAAGAAAGCCATTATATCACAAAACCCAACCACTCCCAAGAATAAGTGGCCTGGTAAAATAAACGGACAAGCAACCATCACATCCCTCCGCCTTTTTGCATTTCATCTCTCTGCATTTACTTTCTCCGGTTCATCTCAAGACACTCGATCCCTAGCTACTACTCCTAGGGCCAGTTCTTTTGGCGGCTTCCCCATCTTTTCCCACAAGACTAGTCAAAGTGGAGAGTAACAATAAGGCGCCTCACTCATTTATTTGGGCTTCTAAACTACTACTCCGTCCTGGTTTATTCCTCACCATTGTAATTTGTGCTAAATTTTGATCAAAGATTTAGCAAATAAACATTAACGTTTCTCGTTTTCTCCTCCTCCTTGGTCACGGTGCACACGAAGATGACTTGCTCACCTAGATGGATGGGGTAGTGCATGTGACATGCACTAACATTTCATTAGTTAAATTTATGATTAAAATTTGACACGGATTACAATACAATGGGGACCAATAAACTAGGACGGAGGTAGTAGTTATGGGATTACTAATCTAGAAGCCTAAAAGAACTGGCCCCTGGTACTCCTACTAGTAGTAGTACTCAAGTTGGAATTCCAATTGCACGGCACAACTTGTTAGGCAAAAAAATTCGATACAGGGTGTAGGAAGCGGTTTGGGAATTTGCATGCCTTTCCAACTAGTGAGATACTCCGTACAAAGTACAACAGAGAAATAACGACAGAGAAGGAAGCTAAAAGTAAACAATCAAACGAGCATTTTTGCATTTGTTTTGCATTGAATCGTTTCACAAGCTTGATTAGTGTTGTTTTTCTACTTTTACAAAAACCGCACCGTAATGATAAAACGTGCATTTGCACGTACATAAGTAAAGTAGTACTCCCTTTGTTTAGGTGTACAAGTCTTCCCTCCTTGGTCACGGTGCACAACCAAAGATGACTTATTGACCTGGACGGAGGGAGTAGCATCGTCTGCAAGCATATATCGAGAGAGACGTGCAGTGCGATAGTATATAGTAAAGTTTGTGCTATATGCACGTACTTGCAAAATGCGTACGGATACACAAGGTTTCCAAACTTTCCCTTTTACATACTTAATTAAGGAGGCTAAAAATTCCTGAACGTTCGGGATTTATCATTTGCGTCCCAAAACTAATGAGATCACCTTACGAAACAAAAATTATACTCCTCTGAAAAGCCACGACGCTCGCAGGAGCGCTTGCGGCGCGCCACGAGTGCCCTGGTGCGCGGCCGTTTCCCAGCACGCCGACACAACGCCTCTTCCTCAGCCTCGCAACTCGCGAGGTGCTGATTGGCGGCTTGCCGGCGGGCGAGCGTGATCTCATCGGTGTGGTGATCCGGCGCCAACAGGTACTCCGCCTCGCTGGAAGCATGCACCCGGTCCACGTACCACCAAGCATAGATGAGGCGCTTGGGCCCGACTGCACGCAGGGCGTCGGCACGGCGTCCTCCGCCACCCTCACGGCCCTCGCACGAGCCTTCTGCCAAAGAGCCAATTGCCTGACTCTCTCGGACGCGACATAGGCCTCCTAGGCAGCTTGTTCCGCGGTGCGCTTCTCTTCCTCGGCCTTCTTCTCTGCCTCTATTTTGGCGCGCTCTGCTGGAGGCAAAGCCTCCCACAAGGCGACATGCACTTCTTTCCAAAGCTCCTCAAGGCTGGGGGGCTCGGCGGGCAGCGCGGCGTTCTCCTTGTAGCAGGGAGCCGACGCGCATGCTGGCGAGATTGGGAACGCCGACGCGTCCACCTCGACGCGTCGCGGCGAGGAGCAGAACACCTAGGCGTCCTCCTCGACTAGTGGCGGCGAGGAACGGAACGGCGACGCGTCGCGTCACGGCGAGGAGCGGAACGCCGACGCGTCCTCCTCGACTAGTGGTGGCGAGGAACGGAATGGCGACGCGTCGCATAGCGGCGAGGAGCAGAACACCGACACGTCCTCCTCGACTAGTGGCGGCGAGGAACGGAACAACAACGCGTGACCGTCCGCGCGGTGCAGCGAGGGGCTCCTAGGGCTTGGGAGGGGCGATGCCATGGTGGTCGACGTGAGAGGGAGGGGGAGGAGATAGCGATGAACGTGAACATGAGGGGGAGGAGATAGCGATGTCGTGGGAGGCGCAGTATTTATAGCGAGCAATGGCACACCTACGTAAGATATGGACTGAGCTGCACTGACTTAACTGCAGGTCCAGTTGCGTCACTGACATGTGGGCCAGACACCTGTTGGGCCCATATGTCAGTGACCCAATGCACCTGCAGTTAAGTAACAGCTACGTGGGCATATTTGTTGGAGTAAATTACGGGGGAGCGAAGGGGTGGAAATATTGCTGGTCACAACGGATTGGACGAGCATGGGGGGAGGAGAGTCATGCATGCAGATTTTTTCACACGGGGTGGAGTGGTGGGACCACGGAGGAGAAGGAGAGTTTGGCAAGCATATTGTTTCCACACATGGAGAGGAAAAGATTTGGAGACGAACGGGCTTCCTGCAGGTATGGGGAACGGTGCATAATAAGTCATCTTGCATGCCGGGCTAGGTATAGTCTCAAGTCATTAAAAACATACACGCCCCATGTTCATATTTCAAGGTGCACTAAATTATTGCATGCGATGATTAAGGTTGGCCATAATGGTGGTATCTTAGCTGGTATCATGCACACGGGAATACTAGCAAACATGCTGATGTGGCAAAGAATTAAAGAAGAGAGGGGGGTTAGAGTAACTAGTGTTCATGCATGCATTGGTAAACACATTTTTGTGTGAAGAACGACAACACTAGTTGAGTACTTTTGCAGACTTCAAAAACTATTCCACCGCCTCTACTATCTTGCTAAGAGTAGGTGAAATTTTTGAATCGAGCCCTTTAAACTAGAAGGGAGGTAGTGGTACTCTAATAGCTAACCTTGTTGTGATGACAAGATAGGACATGGCACGCACCTTGACGGAGGAACTAGTCTGCATTGTGCATTTAAGTTTTGTCTGAAGTCAATGTACCTCTACTTTCACCAGACTTATAGAAAAATGTATCAACATTCATAATGTCAAATCAATATTTTTACACTCATTATAAAACGTAGTTCTTATACTCATTATAACCAGTATTGTAGATATTGATATTTTTAGTATAAATTTGGTCGTGGGATTTCATTGATGCCTGTCAAAGCGTGGAGGAAGCGGAGCTTAGGGCTTGCATTTCCGGTCTCTACATAGGTATTTCTATTCATAATCCTGTAATTTTAGAGACTGATTGCGCTTTTGTGGTAGCATCTCTTGCATCGGGGACTATGACAGTCTGCTATGCGTGACTCAAGATGAAAGTGTTGAGCATCTCGGTTGATCAACAATCTTCAATTGTCAAAATTAGTCGCTCGCCAATAAGGTGGCACACTTAATCGCTAAGTATAGCTTTGACAATAGATTAGATGGTATTCTTGTAAATAACATACCGCCTGTGTGTGGTGAATATTGTATCGAATGAGTGTACTTGGTGTGGCTGGTTAATTAATATAAGGTGGTGTTCAAAAAGTATAAATTTGGTCAAACACTTTGCAAACGGTTGACGGAGTAAAAGGACCAGAGGGAGTATCATGCATGCGGAGTAGGCAAAAAATTGCTCATTTATAGCCGGTCGAAGTCTCAAAGGGTCCGACCGCGAGGGAGGCGAAGGTCGGGAGGCGCGCGTTGACGGAATTAAGTGAAGTTACATCCACGCGTCGGCATGGCGTGCGTAACAGCGAAGCTATACCGTCAGGCCTACGATATGGGTCTAGTAGACATGACATCTAGTGGGTCCCGCATAGTTCTCGAGAACTTTTGGGGCTTGCAGCCGCTTATCCACCGGCAAGCCAGCAACCCCACGCCGTTCGCAAGACGCCTCTACTCGTCCCGCCTTCTACTACCTTACAACAGTTTGCTCCCGTCATCCCGTCCTTTCACATTAGTTCGCTCCCGTTTTTATGGGTACAACAGTTCAACTTCTCCTAACCCTCCTCCAAAATCCATGGCCTCCCAAATCTCCATGGTCGCCGCTGAGTACCAGGTTAGAGCCATCACCAGCGATCAGTTTATCTTCATCTACACACGTGGATCCGCGACGGTGAAAGCATGGCTTGCTCGCTTCCTACGCATGTTCAACAGCTCAACGGATGAGTGGGTCGCTGGGCTAGATGTTGAGTACACCACAGTCCTGGGACGAGAGAAGGATCTAAAGGACGAAGAGAGGAAGAAGCCCGCCATGATCCAGGTTTGCGACATAACGCTTGCTTGGTCTACCACATATGCCATGCCGATGTTGAGTGCCAGGATTTTAAGAACTTCCTCAAGGACAAAAGAGTGAAATTCACATCAGAGGCTTTAAGAACGACAGGGATGTCCTGCGTCGGATAGGTCTTGTTGTAGGCCAGCCCTTCGATCTCCGTAAGGCAAGCTTGGTGTCCTCCTCTCAACCTTCAATGCTGACCTCGGCAGCAACCATGATTGATCCTTCAGACGCTAAACTCAAGAAACCTCATCACGAAGTTTCATCATGCATGGGAGTCAAAGACATTAGATGAAGATCACATCATGTACGCAGCAATGGATGCCTACCTTTGTTTAAATATCTACAAGGGTTGGATGAAGAAGCGAGCCCAAAGGTCCGGTTCAAGCAAAGAAGCATCAGCGACGAGGAAGAGGAAGAGGGACGAGGACGAAGTCGAGGACGTGGACTCGGACTCGAGTAGGTGGCAGCCGTCGCTCATGCTGGTTCTACTGCAGTGTCAAGCGGACTAGTTGCTTAGTTTATTTTCAAGGGTGTGTTGTGCCGAGGCCCCAGCAGAACTATGTTTAGTATGTTCTTTCTCGTTATTTGAACTCTTTAGTACGCATGTAGTACTAGTACTATGTCTTACTACTGTTCTTCTTGCGCTTCTCGTATCTTCGTGTTCCTACTGTACTTAATACGTTTGTACTAGTAGTATAATTTGGGTCACTCGATTTGTGAAAGAAGTTCGACGGAGCGAAGGAAGAAGACGACAGAAGAGGTGGAAGAAGCCCTTCTAGCCATCCATGTTGCATCAAACGGCTCACATGAGTCGACTGACCCAAATTGCTCCATCAGATTGCAGGATCCACGTGGCATTCAAGGTCTCGAAGGTAGATTCCGCGTCCGCACCCGGTTTGCAGGCTCGACGCGCGTGCGACTTGCTTCCGCCGCGACAGCCACCATGCGCGCCTCCTCCGCGCGGGTGGAGACGACAATGACACGCTAGTTCCTCCTCGCCGGTGTGCTGGAGCACGCGCTCGTCCTCCTCTTCGTATGCTGCGTGCATAGACGCGGCTCCACCAGCTACTCGCGTGCTTGGCAGCGCGGCGGCATCGCGAGGAGGGACTGCAGACGACGTGAGCGGGCGAGCCTTCAGCTTCATGGCACAGGGATGGCGGCGACACGGCGGTGATGGGTGAGAAATTGTTGGCCGGAGCAGGCGGCGGCGGCATATTGATGAGTGCGCGTGTGGGAGCTTACTTTAGTTTTATATAAGGTTGGTCAAACTTAAAAGAAAACCGTACTAGTACACGTAAACATTAGACTTAGGCAGCGCTTTTATTAGTTAGTACCACAGCCACGATACGGAATCCTGTGCAAGCGCGTGAACTGCTGGCCACTGTCGATCGAACGGTGCGTCACCGTGTCGCTACGAAGGACATCCACCGAACCTTTTGTGTGTGTAAAAACAATCCTCGAATATTACTCAACTTTTTTTTCCTGGGAAAGTTCTTGACACTGCAATATTTCCATATATTTGAATTTAGCTCCAGTTTGTGTTTATTTGGATTTGGACGTTTTAGGTGCGCCCTAGTTTTTTTAATACTGATTTTGTGTGTGTGACTGAGAGAGAACGTGTGTATGTGTCCATATGTGTGTTGTGGTGGAAGGGCAATGTGGAGACGGTGTGCGTGTGATACAGACATAGAGAGGTGTGAATGTGCAAATGATCATGCATGAGTGAGACATAGACAGATATGCCGATACGTTGTGTATACATGAGAGAACGGTCTTCTAGTTTACTTGTGTGTGTATGTGTGTGTGAGAGAGAGGAACATCCGTAACACAACAACCATCTCTCTCGATTCGTCCGTCCCTCGCACGGTCGCATGCAACACATGCATCAACGCGCATATTTTGACACCCTCACCCGGCCCCTGCCCACCTCAAGGCCCGCACAAGCTCTTTGTGAATACCCATTTCTCTCCTTAGGTTTGTTTTCTCTCAATATCTCTCTCTCTCTCACACACACACACACACACGCAGCACAACACACACACACACACACACACACTCCCCCGAGCACACAATTCATCCCCATCCAAGGTTATACGGCGACCACTCTCGCTTGTGCTTCTTTGCACCCCAACATGCACAACACCTCAATCTTCAAAGAGGGCATCGAGCAGATCAAAGACAGCGACCACACCGCGCTAGAGAATGCGGGGTCATTTGGAAGCAGGGTGATGTGACGACGGCTGACTGAATCCTCCCCCCACCCTCTCTCCCTCTCTCTCTTGCACAAAATTACCAATCCCTCTCTCCCCCGCACAAAATTGTCAATCCCTCAACCCATGAGATCCTTCCCCTCTCGTCCATGTTTTTCCAGCTCTCTCATCAAACATGTTGTCTCTTCTCCTTCCACGATACAGAATCTGGATGCACACGCATCTCACGATATTACATGTCTCCATCTTTCTCACAGACCTAACTTCTCCTCTCTCTTCTCTCTATCTATCTCCTCTCTGTCTCGTTAGGTTTGTCTCCTACTCTCTCGCCCACATACATACAATCTTTCTCGCCATATCTGCTCCATCTTCAAAAGCTCTCTCTGCACGCTTTCATTCACACATTGGGATATGTCAAAATGTTGCTTCATAATGGCCCTGTTTGGATCATGGGGTTAGAGCTAGTTTGGGTTAGTTGGGGCTCAAATAACCCAAAGTATCCAAACAGGAGGGTTAGAGTGGGTTAGTTCCATCTAACCCAACTATCCCAAAGGAGAGGTGCTTATTTGGGTTAGAGTGGGTTAGAAATAACTCTAACTCTAACTGTGTTAGAGTATCCAAACAGGCCAATGGCTGATGTAGAGTTATGGTTGTTTTGTTGCATCCTACAAAGTAATAACTATGAAATGCATTTAGATTCTCATTTGACTGGGATTATGTGAGTTTGAGCATGTTGTGAAGTACTATAGACCTTGTATACATCTTGGGATTCACAATGATTGTAACTATTGAATTGTATAGACCATTACATTCAAGTCAATAGCCTAATATATTTATTTCACAATTTCAACAAATGATTAGTTCACTACAAACTAAGAAAACAAATGTGTACTCCTCCATTTTTATTTAAGTCCGCGATTAGCATTGGTCAAAGTCAAGTTTTGTAAACTCTCGAAAGATTATAACAAAAATATTAACATATACAATAACAAATAAATACCATTAGATTCATTATTGAATGTACTTTCACATCATACATATTTGTTATGGTAAATGTTTATATTTTTCTATAAACTTGGTCAAACTATAGGAAGCTTGACTTCGGTCAAACCTAATATGCAGAGTTTACTACTACTACTCGCTAGTTGCTTAGTAGAATCACTCAACACGCCACACGGGGAGTCCAGTGTCACAAAATTTTGAGGTCGGCGGGAAAATCTCCCGCGACCCTGATTCGAGCAAAGGAAGTTACCATCATAGCCTTCGAACAGGCCTACGGATGACGCTTGGTAGGGGCTGTTTTCGTAATTCAGTTCACCCTACCCAGCCAACCCCACCCCGCACCCAGAGTAGTACACATGAATACTCCCCATTTTCTATCCCCACCGCAAAATAGACTTCTCCACGTCATCGCAGCCTTCGTGCTCCTCCCCTTTACATCTACGCACTCGTCCACCGCAGCGCATCTGCCTCATCGACGACCTCGTACGCCGCACTGGAGCAGGTCAACCGTCGTCGTCCTACACGGAGCCTCTTCCCCGGCATCGTCTTCCACGGTCTCGGATCTGCTTCCCGGAAGCCGACGCCAAGCGCAGAAGTACCACCTCGTGGACAATGAACTGACTCCCGTTGCCGACCATGAATCACAGAGGCCGCCGCGACCATCGTTCTCCTCCTCGATTGGTAATGTGTGTATTGAATCACTTAGCAGTACATGTGCAGTTCCAATTTTGTTAATACCTACCCTTCAAATTTCCTGGGTGCTATTGTTCCCGTAAAAGTAATTGGTTATAGCCTCCATTGTCCAACAAAATATCAGCTTGTAATTGTGCGTCGCTCCTGTATCACATTGTGCTTGGGTAGGTTTTTCATCTGCAACCAGTAGTGTGGCAAATAATGGAAAGGTTTTTAGAACTAGCAAGATGCCCATGCGTTGCACGCATCAAGATGCATTTGTATGAGTAGTTTATCTTGTGGGAGAAAAGGATGAACGAGGGAAGGCCTTATTTGCAAATCTAGAGAGGGGTATGGATATCTTTTTGCAAAATTCCCATTTGTTTCCTTCCTATCTGTCAGATATAAATGGACGGCCTATATTGCAAGAAAAAAAGTATAGAGAAAAAAAGTAGACAGTAAAGGAAGTAGAGATAAATATTAAATAAATGTAACAGTAGAGAAGATAGTAGATGTAGCAGAGACGTCGGGAAAGGATCGCGCGCGCGTGGGAAAAAGCGGCCGGGCGTGCGCTAGTTTTGTCGCGCGGCGTCCGGCGCGCTTTATAAAATCCAACGCCCTCCCACCGCTCTGTGCCTTGCCACCGCTATCTCCCCGCTCATTTTCGCCTCGCCGCCGCCACGCCACCATGCCGCCGTGTCGCCGGGAAACTTGGGGATACCGCGGCGTCCGCGCGCGCCCCTCCGGCGGCTTCTCCGCCGAGATCCGGTTCCGCGGGATGCGCCTCGGCCTCGGAAATTTCGACACCGCCAACGAGGCCGCCCGCACGTACGACGCGGCGGCATGGCGACTCCGGTGGCCTCATAGAACATTGAACTTCCCCAACGTGTCGACGCGTGAGCGGGCGCAGGAGCTCGCGCCTCCGCCGCGGCTTAGCACCGACGAAGATCATCGCGACAACCAGAGGCGGGAGCACCGTCTCGGCATCGCCGAGATGGACGAGGAAGCCATGGCGCTGTGGCGCCAACACTTCCCGCAGGACATCATCAACGAGCGTGAGTTCTACGCTCAAAGGAGGGTGGAGCGAGCCGCCTATCGCGAGGACAAGCGTAGGCGAAATGCGGACGCTCAATTCAACATGAGGCTAGGAGCAGCGTCGACCTGGGAATCCGACGACGATCGGTATCTTCACGCCTATAGTTAGACGTCGGAGGAGGACATCACCGAGGAGGAGTCGGACGACGAGGAGTAGTTGAATTATCTTTTTTATCTATCTATGCTGAGAACTATCCTCTACTCTATCTACTTCTCGATCTCAAGATCAGAACGCTTTTTAAAGCGCCGCACATTGCGATTCTGTTGGAGATGCTCTAACATGGCGATTTAGTGCTTTAATGTTGCCCACAAGATGCGCGAGTATTACTAGTAGTATATTTTTCTTGCCATGTTGAGATTTTAAAACCACGAAAAGTAACATGCAGAGGATCAATGAAGACCAAACACGGATATTCGGGACATCTTCAAGGAGCGTGGCAAGTTAAAGAGGAGCTGCACCAACCTGTAAAACGAGCTTTGGTAAGTAACACCCTTTCAATTACTTTCGTAGCCTCGTGTTCTTCGATGTGTATATGTTGTAGTTTCGCTTCTCTTAAGCGTGGTGTTCTTCGATGTAATAAGAAGAGTATTAATCGTCATAATGCTTTTGTTTTTAGCTTGATGTAGGAAGTGGGTGTTCTCACCTTGTAGTCTGTTTTATATATTTTTTCCTTTTGAATTCACTTCTCCGAGTTCTATTTATCCGCTTCTACTAAATGGATCTAGGTTGCTCGAGTATTGATCTAAAAAGAAGTAACTTCATGTCGATGCAGTTCTGCGAAGAGGGAAGTATGGTCAACCTCGAGATCATGTTTCCAAAATGAGGCTGGATTACACACAAGGTTCCAGCTTCCCTAATGATGCTGGATTAGACACAAGGTGCAAATTCCTAGATGATGCTGGATTACACACAAGCCGTGGAGTCGCCACTGTTCGTGTCCTCGTGGCATTAGTAAAGGCTGAAAGAAAGCGTGCAGCAGCCCTTGAGAATGTAGTTGAGTTCCGAAGAGCGAAAAGAGCAATCGATGCTCTTCACCCAAGCCAAAGAAGAGATGGAAGAAGCCAGAAATAAGCTAGCAGGCAGGCAGAGCAGGCTAGGCGCCTCCTGCTATCTAAAACTGTTGTCAATACAAAATTTCCTTCATAATAGCTAGGTTCAAATGTTTATCCAACAAGATGCTCATAGATGTCCGTGCATCTACCGATGTGGCACAAAATGTTTTTTTTCGGGTCATGTAATAACAGCAATTACTTTCCAAACAATAACAGACGAAGCAGTGGACATGGTATAGATATCTGCACATTTCATACATAATGTCCACAACCATGATTCATTTCAAAGCCAAAACAAATGTGAGGAGAGTTATAAATAAAGAAAAACCTCTACTAGTTCCTGCTACCAGTGCGAGCACAACAAGTCAAGACCATGCGTAAATTAATTATATTTTAGTCATTTTTTGTGTTCTAAAATGACTGCCGGCTCGCGGAAGGACGTGAAGTGTTGTCGGCACACGCGCGGATTCAATGAAGGCAGGCGGGGCAGTCTTAGACTAGCTACAGTGGGAGTAACTTCTGTAGTAACATCGAGTCCAACTCAGCAACTTTGCTTATGTGGCAATGAGTTAATGAGGAGAGAGGTAGTTATAGTAACTTAGCTAGTTACTGTAACATCACATGTCCCAATGCAATATGAGTCTATAACCTAATAAATGAAGCTTTGCATGTTACCACACTTATGTTACTACCCACTATGAAGGTAGTAACATAGTCTAGGGATTTGTGTATGTTACTAGTGTATGTTACTATGCATTGTGGCTAGTCTTAAGATGGTTGCACGCGGCGAGGAGGCGTGCTCAGCCGGGCCTGCAGCGAGTGTGGCCCTCTTGGCCGGCGCCCTGGTTCAATGCCTGCGCCTTGAGAGGTCGCGTCCGTGTCGAGCAATCACTCCCTCCAAATCCTTTTTGTTTGGGTATAACAAAATCTGCTTTTCCATTCACATTTTACAAGTAAAATTCGTGGAAAAAATTTGACCCAAAGTACGATGGGGACTAGTAAACCAGAATGGAGGTAGTAGTTTTTTTAATCAAAGAAGGGTTTCCCCTTCCAATTTTCATTACTGAAAACCAACACCTAAATCTAAACCATAGTATTTGCCCTAGAACTACCAGGTTCAACATCTCGCAACATAAACCCATACAACCTCCATCGCAAAAAAAAAAACCATACAACCATACGCCAAGGAGGTACGTAGTACTATGAATTCCATTTTCGCTCTATACCAATCGTTCTGAAAACTACTTACTACTTATAACGCGCCATTGAAAATCGGAAATCTTAACCCCGCTAGAAAAACGATATTTTTAACGTGGCTACTCGATCTGTGGCAACTGGCGAGCCACCGCGCTCCAAGTTGTTCACCTGTGGTCCCGACCATCAACTCCTACGGATCAAATTATCACGCGAGCTGACTATTCCTACAAAGGTGCTCCACCACGTACCCGGTACTAGGGATGAAAATAGAGTGGAAACTTTCCGTTTTCCCGGAGGAAAAATGGAAATGGAGAGGAAATATGAAAACGGAAATGGAAATTTGCAAAACAGAAGTGGAAATGGAATTTTTTTATGTGGAAATGGAAACAAAAATGGAACGATGTTTTCCGGTGGAACATGCATGGAAATGGATCTTTCTGTTTCCGTGAATATGGAATTTCTGTTTTTACTATAGACCAATAGCTGCTTTGTAGCCCAACCACCATAGAGAACACAATGAAATAATTAGTAGAATGGATCTAAGGCCCAACTTCTACTACCACACATGTACTCAGCTTGACCCTATACGCAATTGTCCAGTACGTACTACTACAATACTATGCTAAGTTGCTAACATAATGGTATTATTGCATAGCCATGTTAACAACTCATTAAATTTGTTTGTTTTTGTGTGTATTTCTCTATGATACAAGGGGTTTTTAAGTTTCCATCAATACATATTTCTCTTTCCCTATCCGCTTTGTATTCGCTCCGTGTCCGTTTCCGGTAATATCTGTTTCCGTATTCATTTCCGGGGTTTTCGTATTCATTTTCGCTTCTGCAAAAAAATATGAAAACAATTATGATAGCACTCAGTTCCGTCCGTTTTCGCTCCGTTTTCATCCCTAGTTGGTACCCGCGAATGCAGCAATCATGCACCTAGGGTTTTAGGGTTTATTTGTTAACGTCGCCTTTACGTAACACTCATGTGTGCGAGACAGCGAGAGGTCGATCAAGCGTCGTCGCCTCTTCTCTTTGTATATGTACTCCACCGTTTGTCTGGTGTCCAAAAAATTATAATAACTACTAGCAATGTACCAATGCGTTGCCACACGATCAAAGTAGATTATTACATATTCACCGATTTGATAGAAAAAAAAGTCTAGTTTTCAAATACGTATATCACTAAAAATATGTTATGTTTCACTCAAAATATATTCCTTTGGCCTTTTTGATGAGATAAGGGAGGAATGTTGTTGGTTTCAAGATTCGAGAAGTGGTATATGTCTAATTTCTACTCTTACTAGCAAGATGCATGTGCGTTGCACGGAACATCAAGATCTTGTGGGAGAAAAGGATGAACGAGGGAAGGCCTTATCTGCAAATGTGGTGAAGGGTGCGGGTAAATTGCCATATTTTCCTTCCTATTCGTCAGATATAAATCGGACGACCTACATTGCAGGATGGCAGGCCCACCATCATCACCAACTCTATTTTTTATCCCTACTCTTATAAAAAGAATTGTCGATGATGATCGTGTGCCTGCCATCCTGCAATATAGGCCGTCCGATCTATATCTGACGGATAGGAAGGAAACTATGGCAATTTTGCAAAAAGATACCCACACCCCTCTCCACATTTGCAAATAAGGCCTTCCCTCATTCATCCTTTTCCCCCACAAGATAAACTAGTCATACAAATGCATCTTGATGTTCCGTACAACGCATGGGCATCTTGCTAGTTGTTGCAAAAAGCCCATGTGTGTGTGAGAGAGAGGGAGAGTGGAGGAGGACGGAGTGCATGTGTGACAAAGACACAAGGAGTGTGTGTGCGATAGGTATCAGCTTAAAATGAGGCGATAGTGCGTGTGTGCACGATCGAAAGGGCGTGTCTCGAGAAGGGAAGAAAAATCTACATAGATACAAGGAGCGGGAGAGAGACATGTATGCGATGGTGGAAGCACGAGTGTGCGGGTGTATAAACCTATCTAGAGGCTAGCTAGTCGATAAATGTTTGTGAGAGAAGTACGAGTCGGGGTGCGAAAGCGAGAGTTTTGTGTGTGTGAGAGAGAGACGGTAGTCGGGAAGGGGAGTGGAAGCAGGAGTTGTGTGTGTGTGTTTGTGAGAGAGAGAGAGAGAGGAGATGGTAGTCGGGGTTGTCTGATCGGTAAACAAATGAATAATGTCAGTCTGGGATGGAGACGAAAAGGAGACCGCAACAAATGTTGTGTCTACAGGAGAGAGAGAGAGAGAGAGAGTAATTTTAGTGGTATGAGTCATATGTAGAGACATATAGGGTGTGTGAGAGAATCCCATAGAGAGAAAGACAAAGTGAAAGACGAGTGGGGACTGTGTGTGTGGCGGTGAAAAAGAAAGCTTAGGTACCAAGTACCAGAGAACAGTAGAGACGTGAGAGATAATGAAAACCATGTAATGTATAATGATAGGGAGAGTGTGACACTTCTCAAGGGAGACGTCGAGAGACCATATTTGCGAGGATAGGAGAAACATGAAGTGAGCGTGCGGGTAAGCTGGAGAAAAGAGAGTGATAGCTACCTGAAGGAGCATGCATGCGAGAGAGATGGGCATGAAAGGAGTGAACAAAAAGGGATTCAAATATTTGAATTGAGATGATGATACATGTAATCCATACTGAACCAAAATTGATCTATCAAACATGCATACTCATATGAATTCACGCACATCTATGTTATTTAATATGTAGGTATTACTGATCCATACATTTTAGTAGAACATAATTTGGTTAATTTTTTCTAATTCAACCTTAAGATTCCGAGATTGTTCTATTTGTAAATCATATTATACATATAAAGGAGCAGAATTCTTTGTTGTGCTTTTGAAAGTATATATAAAAAATGATGTATATAGAATGTAATTCCAATTGAAAATGGATCCCGTCCGAAAAAATAGAATACAAACGGGATTCGAATTGAGTTGACACGGTAAACGTGCACTCTGCAAAATTTGAACGAAGCGGGGAAAGTCGCAGTAACCACCTGAAACCAAAATCTACGAGATGGAAATCACTACTGCCTATCCCTGCCACGCGAAGCCTATCTGCTGGATTTCTATAGGTTTCGATAGGGGTAGGTTTGTAATTTCACCCAAACGTGACGTAACCGCCTCACACCGGATTCATACACGATGGGCGCCAAAACACAAGGTGTCCTCGGCGAAATCGACTCCTCCCGATTCATATTCATACACGGTGGGCGCCAAAACAAACTCTCGTCGGCAAATATTCGTGTATGCGAGATTACCGTCCTATCCCCAATCGACTAATGTTGTTGTGATGTAGTAGAAATTTGAAACGGGGCTAAGTTTGTAAATTTCCTCGCATTTGAGACAATCGCTACCAATACATGGTTCCCCCTTCCTCTCTACCTCCCTTTTCCCCATTCGCACTCGTGGGCGCCAAAACACCCTCTCCACCCCACCTCCTCCGTTCCGCCGTCCGCCACCCCATCCACCGCCGTCCTCCTCCACCATGCCGAGCTGATACCCCGCCACCGCCGCCCATTACAAGAGATCGACCTCTCTCATCCACGCCTCGACCGGATCCTTGCATCCCGCCCTCTCGCTTCATCCTCGCCGCCGTCCACCTTGCCGGGCGCCGCCTCTGACCGTCTCGCCCACCGCGCCGCCGCCACCGCCTACCCTCCTAGATCTGCTTCCACGCCGCGACAGCCATCGCTACCGCAGCACCGTCAAATTCTCAGCAGATCGTGATACGGCGCCACACCGTAGGCGGTACTTTTCAGATTTGCTCTCAACTTATTTATCGCAGCAAGAAAATAGATCGCCACTGCTTTACTCTTATTTCTTGTCTTGGTTGCGGTTGCCTTTGTCCGGTTTGCACCTTCGGATCCGCCATGGCACGCCAACACTATACTCCCAATGCTTATGGTTTACCCTTTTATATTCCACACTAGTTAAATCACAGAGACTAAATTTCAAAATTGGGTCACCGATTTTTGAGCTCGCCAGAGTTCGCGGTCGAATCGAAGGGGCTCGGGTGGTTGTGGGGCCTCACCGAATGAAGAAAACTCGACGCAGGTGGGGGTTGGGGCGCGGGGGGGATGGGGTGGCGGAGGAACACAAGCGGTGGGGGTCGGTGGTCCGCCGGGACCCGTCAAGGTGTTCTCAGAGGGAAGAATCGAGACGAGGAAGAAGAAGGGTTAGGAGACATAGGATCTTCATCCAACCGCTTTGAAATGATCGAGAGACAGCTGGGAGTTGCATTCTTAATGCGCCTCGTTCATCATGTGGGCACCGCGCAACCAACATTTTATTATCCAAAATCTGCTTGCTCTTCTTTACCATGTTCCTCTTCTCGTTTTTCTTTAATATGTACTCTCTCGTTCCTAAATACAAGTCTTTGTATAGATTCCACCATGGACTACATATGGAGCAAAATGAGTGAATCTACACTCTAAAATGTATCTGGATACATCTCAGATGTGATCCATAGTGGAAATCTCTACCAAGACTTATATTTTGGAACGGAGGGAGTATGCTAGTAGTACAAGATGTTCCTTGTAATCAAGATGAGCAGGACATTTGCAGTGTAGAGGTCTATACGATCGGTTGTGATGGACACTTTGAGCCTCTTTGATTCAGAGGATCTTGTAAACATAGGAATAGGATTTGTAGTGGCCTGCCCACTTGAATCCTATAAGAATAGCAAGGAAATGCGGGAGTTGTGTCGCCTTTGAGAGTTACACTGATATTAACAAGACCGCACCTTCACTTGAAGAGAGCTGGTATCCGGCCTTTCTAGCCGTGATCGGCAATACTAACACATATATTCCAGCAAGTTCCACTTTGCTGATTTTACTCTGATGCTTAAGGTTTTCCCGTTATATCTACACTATGATTGTGTAGCTGCTTTGTGTCACACTAGCAGCAGTCCACTCTTGAAGCTAAACACTGCAATGACTTAAAAAATTAGCACCAAGGTGTTGAGTGCCATTCTGGATGCAATGAAACTCATACGCTCCCCACTTGTTGATTCTTGTTCAGAATATGATCCTAATGACTATTCTAACCTCGAGGAGTCAAAGGCAGATGGCCTGTCCTGTTCACCCATCAAGGTGTCTGTTCTAATTTGGCAATGTTTTATGATTGCGGGTATCTTGCATATGTTGTCTTGCATTTCTTCTACTTTTTTGCACCGCCATCTGCTTAGTTTACTCATCATATATGTCGAGATGACATGCCCATCCATTATAAATACATATTCCATCTGTCATCTTACCATGTTTTTCCACTCAAATGTTGTTCTCGTGCATTAGACATCAAAAAGGAAGAGGGTGATTGCCGAACCTGAAGGAGCACCAAAGAAAGTCCTTGAAAACGTGGTGGTGCCGGAGAAATCGACAACACCCCACTTATATTGGTTGTACAACCAAAGGACACAAAACGTAGGACCGACTCCAGCAGACTGCACCCATACTTCACTAGCCACACCACTAGCCCCACCACAGTGACCTGCACTCCAAAGAAAATGTATACCGATTTCATTTGCCATAGCACCAGCTGTACCACGAAAAATCCCACTCCAAAGAAAAATGTACAATGAGTCCATCGGTCAAGACCTATCCCAACTGCAGAGACGGCCAATTCCTGCAGATTGGAACCCCATTCCATTTATTCAAAGTCTAAAAGACAATGCTTTTACGTGCATATATTCCCATCATGGGAAGATTATAGTGAAGACAAACACCATTTTCACATCTTCCTGTCCAACTTACGTGTAAGTGCTATTATTCATGGTTATTATTTTCCTGTTTTCTGCTGATTGAACACATCAATGATTTACATTACATTGTTGTAACTAGGCGAGGGTCAATCTGGATAGTCATGACGAGCAAAGCTTGCTTGTGCTTTTCAAGGAAGCATTTCAGCAGTATCGGTGTTACCTGAGAAAATCACACTTTGATGGCAAGTCTATAAACGAATTTCTGGTGAAGTCTCCTGTGCTAAATTTAGAAGACATTGAATGGAAAAACCTTGTTATGCAATCGGTCTTGTTCCTGTGATGAGGTACTTGTCTATGAAATCACATGACAATTTGAACTTCTACTTTTCCGCATGTGCCTTACGGATCTTTTTGCGTAAAATCTGCTCAAGAAGAATCCGGTTTGAAAAGAACGACGTGATATCGCAAATATGTTGCCCGCTGCTTTGCTCTTGTTAGTACATGTTGTCCTCAGATCACTATACTTGCATACATACCTGGTTCATTATGTGACAGCAGATGCATGATAGCTTGCTTATCAATTGTTCGCCCAAATTATCTCGATCTGTATGAATGGTTACATTAGTGTAGAATATATCCAATGCCAATGTTTTTTAGCTCTGCATTGTTCTTGTAAGTACATGCTGTCCTTTATCGATGTACTTATAATGACAGTAGTTGTTCATGTACCATCACTCTGCAGCTTATTTTCCTTTTCCCTCCATTTTCTACACATCGATCTATATTTACTCTTACCATAAGGTTGGTAATCAAGAAGTTTAGCTGTGCATTGCTCTTGGCTGTACCTTTTGCTCAGTATCGCTGCACTTACATTTATAGCTACTTGGTTATGTAGCATCACTCTTCATCTTATCTTAAATATTCTCCATTTTTTCAGTATATTATCACATCTATATTTACTCTTAACAAAATGTAGAATAAAGGCAATGATTTTGAAGAAGATTCTGTGGTAAACTTCTTGAATTGCCCCCCATCAGCATGGACAAGGCCTTTATAGAGCCTGTCTTCACCAATAATGTAAGTTTTTCCATCTCAAGCCTTCAAACTTTGTTGTATATATTTGGTTAGGCATGACTGCAATAAATGCTGTTTATGTTTGGTGTTTGCATCAAATTGCTTATTTAAAGTTTATTATGTAGTTCATAAACAAAAGTTTGTCCTTTCTCAATTTAAGTTTTCAGTTGTACAACCAAGTTCCTTCTTCATACCATGTAAATTAAACTATACTGAGCAAGTGATCTTCTTTTGCACCGCATGTATGCTTCGTTCTTCATCCGTAATCCAAAGGTGTGGTGAACCTACCCACTACAAAGACAATGTCATATTCTGCAATGTCTTAACTATGAACAATGTCATATCATTCTACTATTATTTAAACCGTCTCTTTATTTGCCAATCTGAAATGGTATAAATTGACAGCACACTAACCATTGATACTTATGAGTTCTTGATATGTAATCCAGTGTTGTCGTGAAGCTGCCAACTCCTTCACAATGTCATTTCCTGCCATGTCTTGACCTAAACAATACCATATTGTGTTAATGCAATTTAAAACGGTGTCACTTTATTCATCAGTAAGAAATGTGATGAATTGTCAGCACTGATACTTTTACGTGCAAAACCTGTCATCTGTATGCTTGTTTATCTTTCAGAGTGAGGAAGATATAAGTGTTGAACAAGCGCTATCTCATCATCTTGCTCACCGCTTGCTGCTGCAGCTCCCAAAGAGGCTAACCTTTCTTGAACTCTATTGAAATGCTGTCGGTTTTGTATATTATTTTGTCGGCGTGTTTATTTGCACCGGTGGCGATCTTTGATGCCCAGTGTATGTAATCTGATGTCTGCTTGTGCTTTATTATCATAGTGGCGAACTTTGATGCCAAGTGGATGTAATATGCCGTAATTTCTTTATTGTATAGTCTAGGTTTTTTTCTTATTCACGATGTTGCAGTTATTTTACTGTATATATATCATGTCTTTGCAGTAAACCGGCCAAACCGTAAAATTACGGTACATAATCGGGCCGTCATGCAATCACGATGTAGGTTGGGCCTGAAACATGCCGAACAGCTCACGGGCCGGCAGCAGCCTGAAATGAACCCCGTCCCATGATTGTGCGAATCAAATCACGGGCTTTAACAGTCAAAATTGTCTCGGTCCTTGTTTGGCCCAATCAGATATCGGTTGCGAAAGCAGGCCGGATGCAAATCGGGCCATAGTTAGGCCCAACTATATGACGGGCTTTTAACAGGCCAAAATTAATATGGGGCCAAAATGTTAAACGGACCCTTAACATGCCAAAACTAATATCAGGCCGAATTACTAAGCGGGCCCAAAAGCATAGTGTCCAGTTGACGGGCCGAATTTGATATGGGCCATAATTGAGCCCAAAGCCTCTTAAAGGGTCGGACCTGATCTGGGCCGTAATTTGGCCCAAAACATGGTAGGCTTATAACGGGTCGGATCTCATATGGGCCACTTTTAGGCCCGGAACGTGGCAGGCCATTAATGGACCGGATCAAATATGGGCCAGCACTTCACCCAAAACATGGCAGCCAGTTAATGGGCCGGCCTACTAGGGTCCTCAAAATCTTGTGGGCCTACAGCTGGGCCGGCCCATTAATGTCGGCGAAATCTCGTGGGCCTTTAGCTGGGCCGGCCCATTATGATCCGCAAGAATCTTGTGGGCCTTTACCTGGGCCGACCCATTGTGGCACACAAAAATCTTGTGGGCCTTTAGCTGGGCTGGCCTATTATGGCCCGCAAAATCTTGTGGGCCTTTACCTGGGCCGGCCCATTATGGCCCGCAAAATCTCGTGGGCCTTTAGCAAGGCCGGCCCATTATGGTCCGCAAAATCTTGTGGGCCTTTAGCTGGGCCGGCCCATTATGGTCCGCAAAACTTGTGGGCCTTTAATTGGGCCAGCCCAATTAAACTTGTTGGGCCGTGCCACGTGTCGACGTATCATAGGCGCCTTCTGTCCAATGAGTGGATGACATCTGTCCCAGCGGTGAGCCGACACGTGTTTCCTCCAGCCAATGATGATTTTACATGGAAAATCCCCATTGGTCGGGTTGTTAACGGGTTATCGGATCCAAAACCCGACCCGATAGCTTAACGGAGTTCCGCTACGGTGGTGCCACGTGTCGGTCACCCTTGACGAAAAGCACTTCGTGACGCTACGATCTATCGTCATGGAAGTGGACACTTCCGTGATGATAATTTTGTTAATGTCATGGAACACTTCTCTGACAAAGACAGTATGACTATCTTGATTCTGTCATAAATTTGTCATGGATGTACATGCATGACAAAAACCGCGACCTACTGTGACAAACACGTATCATCATGGAAGTGTATTTTTTTTGTAATGACGTTGAGGACGAAGAAGAAGATGACACCATGGGGAATTACGATTCAGACTGATACACATGGCGAAGATGTTGACGCTGCTGCTGCGGATGATGATTACATTGCTTTTGTCGTATTTGCCTGTTAGAAGACGTTTTTTTATCTACTATGTGAAATTGTGTTTCCTATGACAACTGAAACCTGATGAACATGTTGTTTAGTATTTTGCTGTGAGAACATCACTTGTTATGTATGCTGATTTGTGTTTGGTGATTGTATGACAACTAAAACATGATGACGTTGTTGGTTAGTTGTACTCATATTTGTCTGTGAAACTTGAATTTGATGACATAGTTTGTTGTTGGACTGCAATTTGCTCGACGTCTTCGAATGAGAACAAAGCTGGCCCGACAGGGCCTCTGCTATTTATTTATTTATATAAGCAAAAGGGGATACCCCTAATTTCCGTTAATAGAAATCATTAGATGTTCACAACACTACGCCCACTGCTACATGTGTTTCATTCATTACTAGTTTCAAAGAAAGTGCTCATGCCGTAGCCAATTGAATACATCACGAAAGTGCTACATACACTACAAATAAAGAGACAATCATCCTCGTGAGAACATCGATTTTGCCCATTATCTTAACAAACTCTTTCATATCCTCATTGTTTGTCAAGGCCGCTCAGCAGAATTGTTGCTTGGCCATGATTAGAGGAACTGCATCTTTAACCTTCTACTCTGCATCTTCCTCTTCCGCCGATCCTTCGCCATTTGTCCAACACCCCAACTTGCTGGTATTGGGATTCCTCGGCTAACCAAATAATCAGCGTAGTTGCATTCCCCCACATCAGAAACTTCCCAAAAATACAAATCACACGAATCTTCCCTTTTCTGCAAGAATCAAATTGGAAGATCATCAACCAAACTATTAAAAAATCAGCAACCGAAAGCAGCGAACAACACTTAAACATATTATTACCCCATGATTCGGGCATTTGTAGAAGACTCAGCCGGGGTTGCGGATTGTGGTTGAGACGCGACGGATGACTCTACGTGATTTGTAGCAAGGCACCACACCAACGGAAGTGGGTTATGATGAGCAATCGGCAGCGGATGCGGCGTGCCGGGGGTGTGATGAGACCCACAAAGCGATGGTACGGGTGGCGACTTGGCGATATCTAGTTGTTGCTCAATAAGAGCAGTGGACGAGCAGCCAATGGACATGGTTGTTTGTGGCGAGCTTCGATGCTAGGCGAGTAAGTAGAGAAGAGGAGAAGCGAACGTTGGATATGTCAGTTTCATTACTTGCAGAGTAGCATAGCACCATATATAGTCATAGTCTAGGTTTGGATTCGAACCAGCTACAGGAGCACGTCTTTCTTTTTTCTAAAACTCGGCAAAGTCTCTTTACTGGTACACTAGCTTGTTTTGTACGCCTTCCCAAGTCTTTGATTTTCTTTCCCTTTTTTTTGCAAGGAAGGAAGGAGGACAAAATTGAGAGTTCCTGGGACTCGAACCCAAGACATCTCGGTTGAAAACCAAGGGTGCTAGTCACTTATGTGGTGAACGTTCCCTGTGAGGAGGACGGTAGACGAACGCATTTTCCTCGCAGTTTTGAAAGTGCGTTATATCGACTAGAGGGGGGTGAATAGGCGATTTTTATGAATTTTACAAATTCTTCACTGAGGAATTTGCCTGTGAGGAAATTCCTTAGCGAAGAAATACATGCAGCGGAATAAGTACTCAGAAGTAAGCATAACAGATTACAAGCATAGTCATCATGATGAAATGAAGACAATCATAGAGTACCGAAAGCGTAATCACAGGATAACACAAGATGAAGACAAACAGATCAAGAAATTGAACTGAGGAAATTGAGAAAGTCTTCACCAAAGTCTTCAAACACAGATATGACAAACACTCAACACAAGAATGAGGAAATGAAAGGGTTGAGGAAATAGAACCAGTTAGGTTGGTGAAGACAATGATTTGGTAGACCAGTTCCAACTGTTGTCTCGGTTATACGTCTGGTTGGAGCGGCCGAGTATTTAAACTCGAGGACACGCAGTCCCAGACACCCGATCACTTGAGCACGCAGCTCAGACACCAAGTCCTCATCGTATTCTCCTTGAACTAAGGTCACGCAGACCTCCCAATCACTGTGGTAAGTCTTCAGCGACTTCCAAACCTTCACATACTTGGTCACTCGGCGATCCACAATTCCTCTTGGATGCTCTAGACCGTGATGCCTAACCGTCTGGAAGAAGCACAGTCTTCAAAGGTAAAAGCGCCGGATCCACGCAGGATCAATTTCTTCATGATGCTCAATCACTTTGGGTTTGTTGGGGTTTGGTTTTGGGTTTTCCTCACTTTGGGTTTTTCCTCACTTGATGATTTTCGCCAAAGTCCTCGGAGGATGGGTTGCTCTCAAATGACAAGTGTCAAGTTCTTCGAGCAGCCAACCAACTAGTGGTTGTAGGGGCGGCTATTTATAGCCTAGGGAGCAGCCCGACATGATAAGACATAAATGCCCTTCAATGATATGACCGTTAGGTGGATAAGATATTTGGGACGGTTGGTAAGAAGACAAAGAACGGTCGGAAATTTGAACATCAAATTCCTCGGGGCTATCATGTTCCTCATCGTAGGCAATTCGACTGGCGAATTCCTAACTCCTCGATCCGAACAAATTCCTCGAGGACTGAAGAGCTTCGTCTCATCACATCAAGAAATTGACTGAATCTGTATGAGATTTCCAAAAGCTTCACTCAAGGGATTGGTAGGTGTAGGATTTTGAGTTGAGCATCAAATGGAAATTTTTCCTTAGTATTTCCTCGACCCCTTTAACAATGACGGTGTTTCCTATGACTCAAGAAAGAGAAAATGAAACTACGAAAACAAAAGTCTTCACGCTTCATATTCCTCAGCGATTACCAAGTCTTCGAATCACACCAATTTCTTCACTTTCAAAGTCTTCGAATATCAAATTCTTCATTGAAGAAATTCATTTTAGGGTCGACTTTCTCTGTAAATATCAAACTCCTCATAGACTTATAGACCTGTGTACACTTACAACGATTAGTTACTTAACCTATAAGTCTTCAATACACCAAAATCACTAAGGGCACTAGATGCACTTACAATCTCCCCTTTTGGTGATTGATGACAATACAGTTAAGTTTTCAACGGGATAAATATATGAAGTGTAAATACGATAATGAGGATTTTGATTGCAAAATATAGAAGAACTCCCCTCAAGATGAGCATAGTGAGGAAATTGCTTTTGAGGCAATGCACATTTGAAGAATTGAATCATGGAGATCTCCCCTATATCTTGTAATTCATACACGATTTGACATATAGTATGAAGAATTTGAAATGCATGATGAAATATGGTGCTTGATGATATGCGAGCATGCAAAATAATGCATAAAGAGTCTCGAGCCCAATGCGTATGAGGAATTTGAAACTTTTCATGAGTATCGATCCCAAATCGATTTGAAGATTTTCACCGAGCTCATGAGGATCGAGCATAACAAGGATCAACGATATCAACACTACTGTAATCGAGCATAGAGCAAAAGCATAATGCATCAAAAGTATCAAAGCACCATCGGGTTTAAGATTACAACTCGATCCAATAAAAGGTTTCGTAAGAACGAGAGTTGTAACTTAATAAAATATTGTATATAGACAAAAACGAGACCTGCTTGAAGACTAACTCAAATTTCTCCCCTTTGTCATCAAATGACCAAAAGGATCAAACCGAGGACTAACGCTCTTGAAGAATTTCAAGTTGAAGACGGAGCGCCAAAGATTGTCGGGTTGTTTGTTGAAGTAGGACCAGCAGCGATGTCTTCCAAATCTTCATTTTCATCGATGTCGCGAGATGAAGAATAGGAGCTGGCCACTAAGGAAGGAACTTTCACCTTCTTGAATTTCTTCGAGGAGGTGCGAGACCACCAAATTCTTCCTTGAGTCCCATTGATTTCAGTTCTTCTTCATTGTAGACATGTGAAAGAACAGCCCAGTGCGCTTGAAGGTTTCATGAAGATAGTAGTGGTTTTTCTTCACCGCATTGTGAGTTGAGGTCATGTTGTAAAGAAGAGTGCCAAACCGACGTTTGACCCACTTATGATTGCGATCAACCTTCCGATGAAGACCGAGGAGTAATTCACGATCACCATCACCACAGGTGCGATTGCTTGAGGACTATGCTTAATCGAGGTATTTGTCTTTGAGTCATGTGTGGCGAGTCATCATTGGTGGAGTAAGATGCTGCTCTGTGGTCCATCCAATGGACGAATGCCTTCATCTATCACAGCAGCAGCCTTTCCTTTTCATCACCGAGGTAATTGGCCGCTTGAGGACTTCAATCGGGGCGTAGCTGCAGTGGTTTAAAGTATCGCCTTGTAATTCAGTGAAGATATTGACCGATGAATCTCATAATCCAAGGTGCATAAGGCTTCACTCAAAAGGTGACATGGCAATGTTAGCGAGTCCTCATGAAGAAATCATGGAAATTGACGGGAACGCCATGGATGATGTTGAAAAGCATATTCTTCATGATGCCAACGACCTCTTCATCATTCGAGTCGTGGCCCTTGATAGGACTCATAGTCTTCGTCAGAATCCGATAGACTGTTCGAGGCACATATAATAATTCCTTGACGAGGAATTTGGTCCTTGGAGCTTGCCTTGGTTTCAAAGGCTTCATCAGCACTTGCTGGTGCCTTGTAGTGGGTGTTTTCGGTCATCCAATCCAAGACCCATGAAGTCACATCTTCAGCGTCTCCGGTGATGTGAAGGGTTGCATAGAACTGAAGAATTAGCTCTTCATTCCAATCACAAATATCAGTGCAAAAGTTTAGAAGACCTGCATCGTGAAGAACACTTAGGACGGGCTCAAAGCATGGCAGCGACTCCATATCCACATGAGGAATATGAGCATGATCAAGATTTTGTCCTTGTTGAAAAGCACCGAGGAATAGAAGTTGGCTTGACCGGCAGTCCGTAAGCGCCTCTTCCTAATCCGAGCAGAATCATAGGGATTATATTCGATGAAGAACACATGCTCGAAGAAAGAAATCTTAGCCTTGAAATTTTGCTTGGTCGAGAACGGATTCTTCGCTTTGGCGAGGGGTGTCGATGAGTTGCATCACCACCTCGTGAATCGTAAGTTCAGGTTCTTCACTTGAGGAATTTCTTGGTCCTCAACTTGTGCAGTCGAGGATTTTCAGCAGCAGCAGCAGCAGTTTCATCAAGACTAGTGGCTGGAATTTCTTCATGCACGTAACTCGTGGGTTGATTTTCTTCGAGTCTATCCGGACAATCAGTGCAGGGAGTGAGGAACTTGTTGAAGCGGGGTGAAGAGCGGAGTATTGGGATGCTGATTTTCCCAAAAGTCATCATTGATCACCGGAGTGGTGCATCCAATATCCACATCTTCATTTTCAATTTCCTCGAGACCATCTTGAGGAATTTCATGGTCCGATGAGGGAATGACTGGGGTTGAAGGGATAGCTTCCACTTCAATTTCTTCATCAATTTTCTCTGACGTAGCAGGAGATTGATGTTCTTCATCAGGTCCAGTTGGGATCTCATATTCTTCTCCAAAAGGAACTACTTCCTTTGATGGTATGGAGGAAATTGGAATAGCATCAATTGGGTTTTCAACAGATCTGGTCATTGGCTTCATTTTCTTCGCAGATCAAGAATCGACGCAATGATGCTTTCCTTTTCTTCACAGCAGCTCGCTCAGAGCCTTTGTTTTCTTCACATCGAAGCGATGGAAGAATTGGAGTTGGAGTTGGCGCCGGAGGATCTGAGGAATTTGGGGCAGTTTCTTCAGAGCAACTGATGCAGCCTCTGTCTTGAATAATTTCTTCAGCGCACCACTAGTGGGTGCCTGGCGCTTTCTTCAGCGGCTGGAATTTCTTCATCAGCCTCGAATCAGCATTTTCTTCAGCAGGTGAGCTTCAGCGTTCTCGGCATTTTCTTCATTAGGCTGAGCAGAGGCTTCACTGAGGATTTTCATGTTGCACTTGGTGCAGCAACAGCTAGAGCTTCTTCGTCGATCGATTTAATCTGGTCTTGACTACTTGCCAATCAGCATAGTACGTGTCAAAGTCCTTGCCGAGGTTCTGAATGTCAGTTTGATTTGAAGGAGTTCCTCGGTGTCATCTTGACAACATTTTTCTTCAGAACCTTCCTTCCTGTATTGAGCCTTCTTGATTTCCCTCGCCTTCTCGAACTTCCATTTTTCTTCAGCTATGAAGTGAGTCAGCATATGACTTTGACCAGGTGTCAAAGGAAGATCAGGCAGAGGGGTATTTGGATCATTGTGCCAGAGGTCGATGAAATCGAGGACTTTCTTTGGGTCCAAAAGCAGTGGCACAGCTGTTCCCTTGGCTCTTGCGGCTCTAACTTGGCGGTCTCTGATGATTTCTTCAAGTTCTTCATCAGATGCCTCATCATCAGATGGCACGTGGACTACAAGCTGTTTCTTCCTTGGGCTAGGCCGAGGACCACGTCCAGCTGTTGTTTTTGTCTTCAACAGAGTCGGGCCAGATGAAGAATTGAGAGCAGCTGAGGAATTTGCAGAGATGCCTGAGGCAATTGAAAAACCAGCAGTCCTTTGACATGTGGCCAGGTGCACAGGAATTGAAGGTTTGGACGGAGCAGTTGAGGACTTTGATGGAACAGTAGTAGTGTGAGGAATTTGCTGCTGAGGAATTTGCCTGGAGGGAGCTGCTGAGGAACTTGGCCGTGAGGGCACAGATGAAGAAGCACTTGGCTTATTAGCAGACTTCTTTTGCATCGATTTCCTCGGTTTGACCGAGACCTCGAGGCAGCAGCAGCGCGAATCCTCATTGAATTTCTTCACCGCTTCCTTTGCTTGCTTAGCCAACTTTGCTTGGCGCTTAGCCCATTCATCGAAAGTCCTCACCGCGTTTGACGCTAGTGGGATCAGCTATTTGGCCTGGTGCCAAAGGAGCTCTTGGGCATGGAGGATTCAACGCGAATTTCTTCATGTACTTAGGTGTTACATATCGGTATTCCTTCCATTCCCGTGCCCATCTCCGTTCAATTTTCTGAATGCGCACCTTGCGTTGATTTTTGCTTTCCTCATCTGGTGTGCAATAGTCAGCATATATTTCCTCAGGGATTTCAATGCTGTCATGACCTCGTGTTTCTTTCCTCCTTCTGCGGCTTCTTACCATCTGCCATTTTCTTCGTGTGAGGAAATTGAACAATTGAGTTCTCTCAAGAAGTGTGCAGTTTTTCTTCGAGGAACGCTGCAAATGAGTTAAGTTGATGAGAACCTAGGGATTCAGCAGCAGACATTTGTACTGTGAACAGAGTATAGGTGCGAGGAATTTGAAGAGGTCATATGCTCTCGAGGGTTTTTCAAAAGAACAAGTTTGAGGATTTTGACCAGATGAGTTTTGAAGAATTTCAATAAGCGTTTTTATCTTAGGTTCCAGAGTTGTATAGATCAAGATCCACACAATTGAGGAATCTTGAAGAAAATCATTGCTTAGTGAAATGAGTCAAGAGATTTGAGGTGTTCATATGTGTGAAGAATTTGAAGAATAAACACCTTTGAAGAATTTGAAGAAAATTTGAGAATCAAAGCGAGTAAATAAAAATAACTTTTAATTTACTCAAGTGAAGAACACGACGAACTGAGATGAACAGGTTAGAAGTTCGTCTGCTCAGATCTTCTCCGCCCTAACTTGGCAGAGGAAATCAGCTACGGCGACGGCGGAGTGAAGAAATTCCACTTGTCGGCGCGAGTACGTCGGCGAAGAGGTCAAGGCAAGTGAAGCTTTTCCTCACCGGCGACGATGGAGAAGCGGCGGCGCTTAGGGTTTCGAGGAGCTCGAGCGGAGAGAGAGGTCGAGCGAGGTAAAAGAGTGAGGAAGGGAGAGAGGGTATTTATAGCCACGGTGAAAAACGGCTCGTCCAAGATTTAGGACTAACGTGCCTCGACCGCTTCCTTCTCACGACATGTGTCACCCACGTCTCAGGTAGTGGAGATCGTGTGCATCGTGGGTGGATATAATAATGCATCGTGGGATGCGGAACGGTTTGAGCGGTAAAATCAAGTTTGGATAAGATTCGCTTTTAAAAGTTCCGTCGCAATTTCTTCACTGTCAAGGACACAAAGGAAGAAATTGAACGAGTTTCAAAGTAGAACGCACATGAAGAATTTGTGAATGGATTGGGTTGAGTATAGCATAGAGGGGAAGGGTCCGATCACATTCACTTAGCAGAAAAGCGACTTGAAGAAATAGCCATAAGTGAATGCTGAGAGGACATAAATCCATATATATATATATAGCCAATGAAGAAAGACGACGGAAACAGTGAAGAATTTGCAAAGTTGAAGAATTTGAAAACTGAAGAATTTGAAAACTGAAGAATTTCAAAACTCAAGAATTTCAAAGACTGAGGAAAACTCAAATTGAAGATTTTCAACTTTGGTGGTGGCGTGACCCATCGGATAAGAATGATGATTTCAGACACCGCTGCAATTGTCGAGGGTTCTACGAGAATCAAATTCTTCATTGATTTCTTCACACTTAGAGTGTTATTCTTCATTGATTGAAGAAAACTTTTCTTCATGTGTTGCACATCTAAGTCATCAATTTTGCATAAGTGTTAGGATGTGTGCCTTTTCAAAGAACATTCAAGATTCTAAGATATTTAGCTCACACCGCAACTTGCTAAATCTCTTCTCATCCAAGGGCTTAGTGAAGATATCAGCTAGCTGTTCTTCAGTCTTCACGTGCTCGATGGAGATGTCGCCTTCAACACATGATCACGAAGAAAATGATGACGAATTTGAATGTGCTTTGTCTTCGAGTGCTGAATGGGTTGTGAGCAATCTTGATGGCACTCTCATTGTCACAGAGAGAGGCACATTCTTCACGTTGATGCCGTAGTCCTTGAGGGTTTGCTTCATCCATAGTAATTGAGCACAACACGAGCCAGCAGCAATATATTCAGCTTCCGCAAGGGACGGTGATACAGTTCTGCTTCTTCGAGGACCAACGCACCAAAGATCGTCATGAAATGACAAGTACCAGATGTTGACTTGCGGTCCACACGATCACCAAAGATAGTCGAGTCGAATATCCAATGAGATCAAAAGTAGAGCCCTTGGGGTACCATAATCCTAGTGTTGGTGTGTGAGCTAGATATCGAAGAATATGCTTCACAGCCTTATGGTGTGATTCCTTCTGTGTAGCTTGAAATCGGGCACATGCAAACACTAAGCATTATATCTGGCCTAGATGCACATAAGTACAATAAAGAACCAATCATGGAGCGGTATACCTTGTGATCAAGTCAATACCATTTTCATCAAGGCATAGATGGCCATTTGTGGGCATAGGAATTTTGACGCCTTTGCAATCTTGCATGCTGAATTTCTTCAGACATCTTTGAGGTATTTCTCCGAGATATGAATATGCCATTGTGTTGTTGATTTAATTTGAAGACCTAAGAAGAATTTCAACTCTCCCATCATAGACATTTGATATTCTTCACTCATCATATAGGCAAATTCATCACTATAACGTTGGTCAAGACAACCAAAGATAATATCATCAACATATATTTGGCACACAAACAGTTCACCATCATATGATTTAGTAAAGAGAGTAGGGTCGAGTGAACTGGTGTGAAGCCATTCTTCACGAAGAATTCCTTCAATGTATCATACCACGCCCGGGGCTTGCTTGAGGCCATAGAGGGCCTTATTTAGTCTGAAGACTTTGTCGATTCTTTGGATCTTCAAAACCTGGGGTTGAGCAACATATACTTCTTCCTCAAGCTTACCATTGAGGAATGCACTTTTCACATCCATTTGATATAAAGTGATATTGTGATGGTTAGCATAGGCGAGTAATATGCTGAATAGACTCAAGTCTAGCGACAGTGCAAAAGTTTCATCGAAATCAATTCCTTCAACCTGCGTGTAGCCTTGAGCTACTAGTCGTGCCTTATTCCTCACCACAAGACCATTTTCATCTTGCTTGTTGCGATAGATCCACTTTGTGCCAATGATATTATGCTTGCGAGGATCTCGGACGTTTGACCAGTTCCTGACGTTGTTGAGCTCGAATCGATGTAATTCTTCTTGCATGGCCTGAATCCACTCCGGCTCGAAAATGCTTCATCTACCTTAGTGGGCTCTGTGATAGAGACAAAAGCATAGTGCCCACAAAAGTTAGATAAATGTGAAGCTTTTGAGCGGGTGAGAGGACTGGCGCTTCAATGTCATCGATGATCTTGTCAACTTGCACTTCTTTTGCAACGCGAGGATGAGCTGGTTGTCTTCGAGGAATTTGACCATTTTCCTCAAAGACCATTTTCTTCAAATTATCTTCAGTGCATCACTCGACGTTCTTCACAGACAGGAATGAATTCTTCAGCAGTTTCTTCAAGAGGAATGACATCCTCGCTTGCCTTGAACTGATGGAATCCTCGGTGCTGGTTCGCCTAACACAGAAGGTAGGTGCTCTCTTTGCAGCCATTAGTTTCATCGAACCGCACATCTACAAAGGTCAACAATCTTGTGAAGTGTGATGTTGAAGACTCAGAGGTGTGCGAGTCCTTTCCGTAACCAAGCATAAACCTTCATGTGCTTTCGTGCAAATTTAGAGGTGTGGTGAGGATCTCTAATCCAGCATTTAGCAATCAAGACTTTGAAATAACTTACATTGGGTTTCTTGTCCGTAAGGAGTTCATAGGCAGTCTTTTGAAGAATTTGTGAAGATATACTGCTGATGATGTGGCACGCAGGTGTCAATTGCTTCAATCCGAAACGACTAGGCGCTTTTGTATTCATCAAGCATAGTGCGAGACATCTCAACAAGAGTTCTGTTCTTGCGCTCCACGACGCCATTTTGCCGAGGAGTATAAGGAGCAGATAACTCATGAGTAATACCAAGTTCATCAAGATAGTCATCAAGACCGAATTCTTGAACTCAGTTCCATTGTCACTTCGATGTGCTTGATCTTCACACCAAAGTTGGTTGAAGCCCTCGAGGAAAATCGCTTGAAGATTTCCTGCACTTGATTTTTGTAAGTAACAATGTGTACCCATGTGTAACGAGAGTAATCATCAACAATAACAAAGCCATAAAGAGATGCATCATTAGTGACAGCTTGAGTAATGATTGGGACCAAAGAGGTCCATGTGAAGCAATTCAAAGGACGAGTAGTGGTCATGATAGTCTTCACCGGATGCTTGGCCTTGGTCATTTTTCCAGCTTCACAGTTCCGCATAGGTGATCCTTGAGGAATTTGACATTCTCAATGCCAATGACATGCTTCTTCTTCGCAAGCGCAGTAAATTCCTCATGCTCATGCGTGACCAAGTCGTCGATGCCATAGCCAGCCTTCTCGAAGCTTTTGCAAGTAGACACACGGCTGGTTGTGGTCCTGTGGAAAATCAACAATATACAAGTCTCCTCTCCTAAAGCCTTCAAGACTTTGGAATTGTCACTTCCATAATCACAACACAACGATACTTGCCAAAGATAACAACCATATCAAGATCACAAAGCATTGAGACTGACATGAGGTTATATCCTAAAGACTCAACAAGCATGACTTTGTCCATGTGCATGTCCTTAGAGATAGCAACCTTACCAAGTCCCAATACCGACTTTTGCCTTTGTCAAGAAAGATGATATGCTTTTATGAGACGGTGATAAGGGAGCATCCATCAATAGATTCTTGTCACCAATCATGTGATTTGTACATCCACTATCGAGAACCCACTCGGTGGCTTTGGGTTGATCATCCTGCAGATGAATTAGTATAACTTACGATCTCATATACTTCATCGATGAAGAATATGATATCAAGTTCATCGATGAATTTCATCACCAAGATTCGATAAGCATTATGAGGACGTGTGAAATGAAAGTTCATTTCATCATGATTAGCTGCGTCCCTTTCGTGCATTTTGTCGTGCCCCAAAGAAATTCTTCAGACGCTTAAGACACGCCCGAGACCTGACCCTGCAGAAGAGATTAGTTCTTTTCTTCACCACCCACATCTCAAGGGGTGGCAAAGAGTTCATCATTCTGAAAGCACCATATGAGAATGGTGGCATAGAGGCCAAACCATTTCGCTTCACATAAGAGGGGTTAGGGTAAGCATATGAATAAGCAGAGAAATTCTTCGAGGACTTATGAACATATTGGTTTGAAGAATAATGCACATATTCATAGCCCTTAGTTCTACCCCGCGAAACAGAGTTGTTAGCACGATGATAATCATATGAGGACTTTGATCCTTTTGAGGAATTTGATCCACGTGAGGAATTTGGTCCGTATGAGGACTTGGATCCATATGAAGAATTTTGTCCATATGAAGAATTTGATCTGGGGTTCTTTTCTTCACTGGTGGTGTCATGAGGACATTCACCAAGATTTTCAAGGCACTTCTTGGGAACCCAGATTTTCTTCATAGGGGAACCGTTCTCGCAGCTAGTGCCAACATATCTAGCAAATACTTCACCATTCGATTTTTGAACAGTTTATAGTTTGAGTCAAATGACTCATCATCGTAATGAGGAAATTCACATGTAAATCCAGATAAGGTAGATGGATCAATCTGGAGGTCCTTTGCAGAACCCATGAGGTTTTGGGATACCGCCAAAGCTTCCAAAGACGCTCCATCAGCATTGAGTTTCCTCTCAAAGGCAATACCCTCTTCCTAGGGTTTCTGTTGAGGATCTGCTTTTAAGCACATCACAAAGAGTCTCGATGCCCTTTGAGGCTTTTGTACATGCCTCGTCATGTACAATTCCTTCATCCCGCATCGTCAAGTGATACTAGCAATGTCCTCGGTGAGGAATTAGTGATAGCAGAGGCAGGTGAAGAATTTGTAACAGTTGAAGCATTTGAACATTCAGTGAAGAATTAGCGATTCACGCTCAATGCACTTTAAGCATGGAGGAACAAATTCTTCTTGAGAAGCGCTGATTTGTTGAGCAAGTAATGAATCGCGCCCTTCGAAGATCTTCATAACTCGCTCTTAGCTTCTCAAGATCTTGCTTTCTTTGAAGAAATTCATAAGAAAGTTTCTCATGATCGATAAGAGAGTGTTATGATGACCTTGAAGGTTGTCAAGCCTAGATCGAACTCTCTCAAGATTTTCAATCGGGGCTTGAGTGCGATCCATTTCTTCACCTAACATATCATCACTCTTATCTAGCATGTTTTGAACCTTTTCAAAAGCCCTTTGTTGTTTTATTGCAATCTTAGCAAGTTTAGAATAGCTGGGCTTGAGATCCTCATCAGATTCATTTTCACTAGATTCAGAGGAGGTGTAATTGAGTACCTTGGCACCTTTTGCCATGAAGCAATAGGTGGGAGCGTAGTCATCATTTTCCTCATCGGGCTTGTCGGTAGTCAGTTTCTTCAAGTTGAAGATGGACTTGCTAACATAAGAAGTAGCAAGAGCCGACTAGCCACACCAGATTCGGATTCTTCTGACTCCTCCTCTTCCTCATTTTCCTCGATTCAGCTTCGAGTCCATTTCCTTGCCAATGAATGCCCGAGCCTTTTTGGAGCTGCTCTTCTTGTGAGAAGAAGGTTTTGAGGATTTTGATGATGAAGATTTTGATGATTTCTTCTTCTTCTTTACGCCATCGTAACTCGTAATCCTTGTGTTTCTTCTTTCTTAATTCCTTTTCCCATCGAGGACAATCTTGGATATAGTGACCAGGTTTCTTGCATTTGTGGCAAAGTCTTCGCTTATAGTCACTAGATGAGGAATCACTGCTTTTGAGGATTTTCCAAAGCGACCACGCCTTGTGAATTTCTGAATTTCTTCACGAGCAAGGCTAGCTCTCGCCAAATTCTTCAGATCTCCAAGGCTACTACCGTAGTCTTCACTCTCGATTCAGATTCAGCCTTGGCCTTCGTGGCACGTGTTTTCCATAGCCGTAACCATAGAGATCTCTTTTTGACAAAGTCGAACTCGTGAGTATTTAGCCTTCGAGGATATCGGCAGGATCAAGAGACTTGTAGTCAGCTCGTTCTTGTATCATCGTGTCGAGTGTCAAATGAGGAATCAAGCGATCTTAGTAATTTCTTCACCACCTCATGGTCGGTGATGTCAATGGCACCCAAAGGCTTGAAGCTCATTTGAGATGTCGGTGAGGCGATCAAGGTTTGTTGAACATTTTCGTTGTCGAGTCTTTTGAAGCGTTGAAGAGATTCGAAGAACATCAACTCGAGAGTCACGCTGAGTTGAAACACCTTCATTTACTTTGGACAGCTGTCCCAAATGAGTTTGGCGATTCCAAAGCACTCACTCTTCCATATTGGCCTTTGCTCGATGGCCACATATGATATTCTTCGCTTGAGAATCGAGTTGCTTGAATCTCTTTACATCAGATCATTCGTGAGAGGGTGTGACCGAGGAAACACCTTTTGTCACAACATACCGTAGATCGTTGTCAATTGCTTCAAGATGCATTCGCATTTTGTTCTTCCAAGAGGGGTAGTCCGTCCCATCGAAGGTAGGACACCTGCTGAGACCTTGATCATACCTGCGGTCGACATAACTAAAACTCGGTGGTTAAACTAAAATCACACGTAACAAGGGAGTACCTTGCTCGATACCAATTGAAAGTGCGTTATATCGACTAGAGGGGGGTGAATAGGCGATTTTATGAATTTTACAAATTCTTCATCGAGGAATTTGCCGTGAGGAAATTCCTTAGCTAAGAAATACATGCAGCGGAATAAGTACTCGAAGTAAGCATAACAGATTACAAGCATAGTCATCATGATGAAATGAAGACAATCACAGAGTACGAAAGCGTAATCACAGGATAACACAAGATGAAGACAAACAGATCAAGAAATTGAACTGAGGAAATTGAGAAAGTCTTCACCAAAGTCTTCAAACACAGATATGACAAACACTCAACACAAGAATGAGGAAATGAAAGGGTTGAGGAAATAGAACCAGTTAGGTTGGTGAAGACAATGATTTGGTAGACCAGTTCCAACTGCTTTCTCTTGTACGCCCGTTGGAGCGGCCGAGTATTTAAACTCGAGGACACGCAGTCCCGGACACCCACCACCGAGCACGCAGCTCAGACACCAAGTCCTCACCGTATTCTCCTTGAACTAAGGTCACGCAGACTCGTCCAATCACTGTGGTAAGTCTTCAGCGACTTCCAAACCTTCACATACTTGGTCACTCGGCGATCCACAATTCCTCTTGGATGTTCTAGACCGTGACGCCTAACCGTCTGGAAGAAGCACAGTCTTCAAAGGTAAAAGCGCCGGATCCACGCAGGATCAATTTCTTCATGATGCTCAATCACTTTGGGTTTGTTGGGGTTTGGTTTTGGGTTTTTCCTCACTTTGGGTTTTTCCTCACTTGATGATTTTCGCCAAAGTCCTCGGAGGATGGGTTGCTCTCAAATGACAAGTGTCAAGTTCTCTCGAGCAGCCAACCAACTAGTGGTTGTAGGGGCGGCTATTTATAGCCTAGGGAGCAGCCCGACATGATAAGACATAAATGCCCTTCAATGATATGACCGTTAGGTGGATAAGATATTTGGGACAGTCAAGGCGCAGAGACAAAGAACGGTCGGAAATTTGAACATCAAATTCCTCGTATTATCATGTTCCTCATCGTGTAGGCAATTAGACTGGCGAATTCCTAACTCCTCGCCGAATAAATTCTCGGTGACTGTAAGAGCTTCGTCTCACATCAAGAAATTGACTGAATCTGTATGAGATTTCCAAAAGCTTCACTCAAGGGATTGGTAGGTGTAGGATTTTGAGTTGAGCATCAAATGGAAATTTTTCCTTAGTATTTCCTCAACCCCTTTAACAATCGGTGTTTCCTATGACTCAAGAAAGAGAAAATGAAACTACGAAAACAAAAGTCTTCACGCTTCATATTCCTCAAGCGATTACCAAGTCTTCGAATCACACCAATTTCTTCACTTTCAAAGTCTTCGAGAATATCAAATTCTTCATTGAAGAAATTCATTTTAGGGTCGACTTTCTCTGAAATATCAAACTCCTCATAGACTTATAGACCTGTGTACACTTACAAACGCATCAGTTACTTAACCTATAAGTCTTCAATACACCAAAATCACTAAGGGGCACTAGATGCACTTACAAGTTTTCTTCCTATATATAAAAAAGTATGCTACTTGGTGTGCGCTTAGTCAACAAACGATTGTGCCAACCTTGACCATTGGATTGACATTCAACGTCTGCTGCTTTTCTTGGCTCTCTTCTTCCTCGAGCTTGTTGGATTAGGAGGAGGGGGAAAGAGGAGGGAGAGAGAAAGGGCGCCGCCTCTCTGTCCTATTCGACTAGGGAGGGGCGCTGCCTCGCCTCGCCGCCTCCTTCTTTCCACAAAGGCCCACTATGGCCCATTAAGCCCCGTTCCGATAACTCCTTGCATCTCTAGAAAATCCCGATTTCACCCTAACACTTCCGATATCCAAATATAGGCTTCCAATATATCAATCACCTTCTGCCTCATGTCCGTGATCACATCCGGGACTCCAAACAATCTTCGTACATCAAAACATATAAACTCATAATATAACCGTCATCAAACGCGTTGTTGCAAGGGACCCACGGTCGAGAATGTAGACATGACCGAGACACGCCTCCGGCCAATAACCAATAGCGGAACCTGGATGCTCATAGGCCCTACATATTCTATGAAGATCTTTATCGGTCGACCGCATAACAACATACGTTGTTCCCTTTGTCATCGGTATGTTATTTGCCCGAGATTCGATCGCTTGTATCTCAATACCTAGTTCAATTCGTTAGCTGCAAGTCTCTTTACTCGCTTTCAGAATACATCATCTCACAACTAACTCAGTTGCGCCAAGGCATGTGTCATCGAGAGGGCCCAGATACCTCTCTCGACAATCGAGTGACAAATCCTAATCTCAAATACAACCCAACAAGTACCTTCGAGACACCAGAGAGCACCTTTATAATCACCCATTACGCCAGACGCTTGTAGCACACAAAGTGTTCCTCCGTGAACGGAGTTGCATAATCTCATAGTCATAGGAACATATAAGTTTGAAGAAAGCAATAAACATACTAAACGATCGAAAGTGCTGTTAACGGAATGGTCAAGTCAATCACATCATTCTCCTAATGATGTGATCTCATTAATCAAATGACAACTCTTTATCTATGGTTAGGAAACATAACCATCTTGAATCAACGAAGCTAGTCAAGTAGAGGCATACTAGTGACACTCTGCTTGTCTATGTATTCACACATGTATCATGTTTCCGTTAATACAATTCTAGCATGAATAATAAACATTTATCATGATATAAGGAAATAAATAATAACTTTATCAAGGTTCTAGGGCATATTTCCTTCACAAACCAACAAATCACAAAAAATTGGGGCTATTTTTGGTGGGGATTTGAAATTGGGGACTAAATCAACAAAACAAGGCTAGAAAGGGGTAGGGGCTCCACGTGATCAACATGGCTCATGATACCAAGATGATACGGGCTAACTCGATGTAGGTCAATCTTCACGATTGGAGTGGATTCTCAAGAACACTATGAACACGGGAAGAATGGAGAGAAATCACAAGGGGAAACACTGAATAACAAGTCCAATCACACATCCACTAGACAATCAAACACACAAGATCCACAAGGTACATGAACAACAAAGGGAAAGATACAAATTTTATCTCCAAGAGGAGGTCTTGATGGTATCCTAGATGGATCTTCCCATGAGGGTGTTGATGATATCCTGTAGGATCTTCTCACATGGAGGTCTTGAACTCCATGGAGTGGTAGTCTCTCTCTCTCAAGAGGAGGAGTGGTACAAGGAGCAAAGCTCACCTAAGAATGAGCTGTCACTTTGCTAACCCTAGAAAGGAGGTGAGGCGGTCTATTTATAGTCTAAGCCATTAAGGGGTAAAGGGAGAGGATACAGGCCAAAGGCCCTGCCACGCATTAAAAGGTCGACGCCCGATCGCTTTGGGGTCGGACGCCCGTGAGGGCATCGGACTTCGACGATTCTTCTCTGATTGTGGCACCGGTCGCTCGTCGACATCGGTCGTCCGGTCGCTGGGACTCGCTTGACGCTCGTGGTCATCTCATCCGCCATCCGAGGTCTCGTGAGGTCAGTAGCTTCTACCGCTGTTCGACTGCCGTACGGATGTCCGGTGGCGCCCAGACGCCTGGGCTGTAGCTTGCGAGCTCGCTTTTCCATCTTTGCTTCCACGCCTCATGGATGGTGTAGTTGTTTGGCGCCTGACTCCTCCTCCATCCGTGATGCTTTGACAATACCTATGCATGCACACGAAAGGGAGTGTCAAGTAGTATACCATCCTCAAGGGGTCAAGGGAACACGTAAAGGAGATGATTCACCTTAAGTATGTGAAGTAGATGTCGATGTGTCACTTGCCAAATGGACTCTTGACATGGTGATGTCCAGGATGCCCGCATCAATTTACCAATCTGAAACAGGATAAATTACAGACACTCACCATCGATGCTTATACATTTTTAGGACCCATGTACACTTGTGTTCTTGATCTGTAATCCAAAGGTGTGGTGAAGCGGCCACCTCGCACAATACCATTTCCCGCCATGTCTTAACTGTGGAACAATTTTTATTCTATTTTAATCTAGGTCTCTTTATTTGCTACTAAGAAATTGGATGAATCGACAACACTGTTGTTATATGTGCAAAGCATGTTATCTATCCGCTTTTTCTTCTTCGTGATATCACCACGCCAAGAACTTCCATTGATGCTATGCAGTAGAGTTGGGTGTAAACAACAAGTGCATATCACTTGTTCGGTCATTATGCCGCATTTCTGCAGGGCTAACTCTTTCTTGAACTGTGTTGAAGTGATGTTGGTTCTCAGATATTATTTTAGGCGGCTTTTTTATTTGCAATCGATGGTGACCTTTGATGCCCAAAGGTATGTAATATGATGTCCGGCGCTTTATTATTGCTAGCGAACTTTTATGACCATTGCATGTATGCGTGAATTTCTTTGTTGTATAGTCTAGGTATATTCTTTGTCATGATGTTGTAATTTAATTTCTGTATATATGTTGTCGCCGCCTCGATAAGGTCGTAAGCTTTGACAGAAAGAATGGGCCTAAACGCTCGGTTTATTATATAAAAAATATAGTAAACCGCCGCCCGCCAATCGCTATTAATGGGCCAAAACGGCCTACAATCATGTCCGTCAATAGCAGTCCTAGATGTAAACTCACCAACTATTAGTTTCGGCCTTTAACAATAGCAAACCAGCTTCCTAAGTTGGGCTAGAAGAGAATGGGCTTTAACACCAAAAGTAGATTGGGCCTGAACAGGTTTTGAGGCCCATGCTTGGCCCAACCACAAGATGAACCATTGACATGCCAAAATATGTGTCGGGACATGCTGGCCCAATAACATGATGGGTCGAAGCAGTCCGATGCAAAGCGGCCATCATTAGGCCCAAGATCTCACGAGCCTTTAACAGCCAATAGTGAGGTTGGGCTAAAATGTATCCACAAAGACTACGGACCTTTAAGAGGTCGAAAGTCACTTCGCCCGTATAGGCCCACAGCATGACTTGTTAAATGGTCGAAGTAAACCTGAGTCGACAACGACCCATACGTACTCAATGGCCATCGACTGTGTCGAAGTAATATTGGGCTGAACTACTACATGGGCCTTTAAGAGGTCGATTCAAATGGGCCCTAATGAATAAAGAACAGTGCCTATTAACGGCTAGATAATATATGGGTAATTTGACCCATATGTCGTGCTTAACAGGTCGAAAACTGGATATGGGCCATAATTTGGCCCATAATATGTCACGCAGCTTAGCGTGTCGGTTCCGATATGGGTCGCTATTTGGCCTAAACGTGCGCATCGCCACGGGCCGATCTCGATGAAAGTCATTTGGCCCAAAATGACAGTATATCTAGCGGTCGGATCTGTGGGCTGTAATTTGGCCCAAACCGTATGGCTGTTAACGGGCCGGCCTTTATCTTAAATGGGCTATCGCTGGCCCATGCCATGTTGAGGTATCATAGGCGCTGCTCCATCCGTAACGGATGACATCAAGTCCAACGCCGAGCTTACACGTGGATCCTCTAGCTTATGAGAATTTTACACGGAAAATCCCATTTGTTCTAAGCGTTACGGTTATCGATCCAAACTAGAACCCGATAGCTTAACAATGACCGTTACTGTGGATGCCACGTGTTTGCTACCCTTGACGTAAACCACTTCCATGACGCGCCGATTATCGCTATGGAAGTGGACACTTCCGTGATGATAATTTTGGTATTGTTATGGAACATCGATGTTCACTACACAACCTTCTTCTTGTAGACATTGTTGGGCTCTGCCGCGAGGTTTGTAGGAAAGTAGCAAATTTCCTCAAATGGATGACCTGGTTTATCAATCCGGGAGGCGAGGATGAAGATGGTCTCTCAAGCAACTCCCCGCAACTAAATAACAAAGAGTCTCTTGTGTCCCCAACACTCCCCAATACAATGGTAAATTGTATAGGTGCACTAGTTCGGCTAAGAGATGGTGATACAAGTGCAATATGGATGATAGATATAGGTTTTCGTGAATCTGAAAATATAAAACAGCAAGGTAACTAATGATAAAAGTGAGCACAAACGGTATTGCAATGCTAGGAACAAGGCCTAGGGTCATACTTTCGCTTAGTGCAAGTTCTCTCAACAATAATAACATATTGGATCATATAACTATCCCTCAACATGCAACAAAGAGTCACTCCAAAGTCACTAATAGCGAGAACAAACGAAGAGATTATGGTAGGGTACGAAACCACCTCAAAGTTATCCCTTTCGGTCGATCTATTCAAGAGTCCGTAGTAAAATAAAACGGCTATTCTTTTCGCTCAATCTATCATAGAGTTCGACTAAAATAACACCTTAAGACACAAATCAACAAAACCCTAATGTCACCTAGATACTCCAATGTCACCTCAAGTATCCGTGGGTATGATTATACCATATGCATCACACAATCTCAGATTCATCTATTCAAACCAACACAAAGTACTTCAAAGAGTGCCCCAAAGTTTCTACTAGAGAGTCAAGACAAAAACGCAGCCAACCCCTATGCATAGGTTCCATGGAACCCGCAAGTTGATCACCAAAACATACATCAAGTGGATCACGGATATCCCATTGTCACCACAGATAAGCCCGCAAGACATACATCAAGTGTTCTCAAATCCTTAAAGACTCAACCGATAAGATAATTCAAAGGAAAACTCAATCCATTACAAGAGAGTAGAGGGGAGAAACATCATAAGATCCAACTATAATAGCAGCTCATGATACATCAAGATCGCATCACCAAGAACACGAGAGAGAGAGAGAGAGAGAGAGAGAGAGAGAGAGAGAGAGAGATCAACACATAGCTACGGTAATACACCTTAGCCCTGGTAAGTAACTACCTCCTCGGGCCAAGTGAGAGCGCCTGAATGATGAAGATACACTCAGTGAGGGATCCCTCCCGGCAGGTGCCTAACAGGACCCCATTGGTTTTTGTATACAAGGAGGCTTGCAATGTTGGGAACTCTTATCTATTCTTTTCCGGCGTTTTAGGGTATATGATATATATAGGCTAAAAGAAGCTCATTGTGGGAGCTTAACTTAGGGGCCCACGAGGGTGGAGGGTGCACCCAGGGGTGGGCGCACCCTTGCCTCGCGGCCTTCCTCATCAGCCCCTTATGTATCACTCCAAGTCTTCTCGGATTGCTCTGCTCCAAAAAAACACCTCCGAAGGTTTCATTCCTTGGATTCCGTCGATATTCCTTTCTCTAAAACATTGAAACAAGGAGAAAAATAGAAACTGCATCGGGCTCTAGCTATAAGTTAGTCCCAAAATAACATAAGTGTATAATAAAGCCCATTAAACATCCAAGATGGATAATTGAAAGTGCAACTATCCCTAGGTGGTTTTGGTAATTCATAACAACATACAGCTCATTGAGCTAATGATATTCCAAGACAAATATTTTAGTAAAGCTCAATGAATGGCATGGCATGGATGATGAAAGTGGATCCCTCAAAATATCAAGGACAAAGGATTGGCTCAAGCTCAAAAGCTCAAGACTCTACATTTTACATTTTAGTGATCCAAGATGACATTGAGTCTATAGGAAAAGCCAATACTATCAAGGAGGGATGAGGTGTTGCTTAATGAGCCTTTTGCTTCATGTGCTTAGTGATATGCTCCAAAACCCTCCACTACTTTATCACATCCACATATGACCTAAACCTAAAGTCAAACTCGCCCCACCGATTCTTTCTATCCGCCCACGAAGTTCGGGATGTCTTAGCCACCGCCACAAACCCTAGGCAAACTGGCCACCGATAGGGATCTCGGTCTCACTCAGATGGGATTGTAATCTCTCTGCTTCCTTTAACTTTTCGTCCTTCAAAGAGCGAATCGACCCACCGAGATACAATGTAAACTCTTTGTTTCCCTTTGTAACGCTTCGTCTCACCGAAGAGAGCAAATCGGTCCTACCGAAGTTTACTCGACCAACCTCCTGGTTAGCATTACCAAATTCGTCTCACCGAGTTTGTAATCGGTCTCACCGAGATTTCATATGCCCTAACCCAACCATATCGGGTCCTACCGAAGGCATATCAGCCCCAATCGAAAACCCTAACGGTCACTATTTACTAAACGGTCCGACCGAAGTTTGATGATTCGTCCCACCGAGTTTGGTAAATTGTGTGTAACGGTTAGATTTTTGTGGATGAATATACCCTCCACCTCCTCTTCATTCGGGAGAGAGCCATGTAACAAACCTACACTTCCAACTTACCAGCCTGAGAGAGAACCACCTACTCATGTGTTGAGGCCTAGATATTCCATTCCAACCATATGAATCTTGATCTCTAGCCTTCCCCTGTTGCTTTCCACTCAAATATTCTTTCCACCAGATCCAAATCCTATGAGAGAGAGTTGAGTGTTGGGAGACTATCATTTGAAGCACAAGAGCAAGGAGTTCATCATCAACACACCATTTGTTACTTTGGAGAGTGGTGTCTCCTAGATTGGCTAGGTGTCACTTGGGAGCCTCCGACAAGATTGTGGAGTTGACCAAGGAGTTTGTAAGGGCAAGGAGATCTGCCTACTTCGTGAAGATCTACGCTAGTGAGGCAAGTCCTTCGTGGGCCATGGTGGGATAGACAAGGTTGCTTCTTCGTGGACCCTTCGTGGGTGGAGCCCTCCGTGGACTCGCAAGCAACTGCTACTCCTACGGGGTTGAAGTCTCCATCAACGTGATGTACGATAGCACCACCTATCGGAACCACGACAAAAACATCCGTGTTCCAATTGCGCTTGAATTCTCCAAACCCTTCCCTTTACATTCTTCCAAGTTGCATGCTTTATTTTCCGCTGCCTATATACTCTTTGCATGCTTGCTTGAATTTGCATGAAGATTGCTTGAATTGTTCAAAGATAGCTAAAATCTGCCAAAGTCTAAAATTGGGAAAAGGCATAGCTTTTAATTGGTCAAGTAGTCTAATCACCCCCTCTAGACATACTTCAAGGTCCTACAAGTGGTATCGAGCTTTGGTCTCCATTTGCTTTGATTTCCATAGCTTTTGGTGGTCATAGCCTTGGTTTCACAACCTAGGAGAGTATGGGCCTAGCGAGGAAATTATCACCGAGAGGTCCTTACTTTGATGGCACTAATTTTGCTAGTTGGAAGCATAAGATGAAAATGCATATTATCGGACATAACCCCGCTTGGGCTATTGTGTGTATTGGCTTGCAAGGTGAATTCTTTGATGGGAGAGAACCGAACCGTGAAGCTAGTGCGAAGAGTTGAAGATGTTGCAATACAACGCTCAAGCTTGTGATATCCTCTTCAACGGATTGTGCCCCAAGAATTCAACAAAATCAGCCGTCTTTGAGAACAAAGGAAATTTGGGATACTTTGATTGATATGCATGAAGGTACCGACCAAGGAATCCAAGTAGGATGTGCTCCAAAGTCAGCTTGACAAGTTCAAAATGAAGGATGGTGAAGGTGTCGCTGAAATGTACTCTAGGCTTGCTCTTATCACAAATGAGATTGTCGGTTTGGGAAGTGAAGAGATGACCGACAGATTCATCAACAAGAAGATCCTAAGAGCATTGGATGGAAAATATGATACCAGCACATTGATCCAAATGATGCCAAATTACAAAGATCTCAAGCCAACGGAAGTCATTGGAAGAATTGTTGCTCATGAGATGTCACTCAAGGATAAGGAGGAACTTCACAACAAGTCAAGTGGTGCTTAAAAAGCCTCATGTGAAGCCCCCACATCATCAAGTGAGAAACAAACCTTCAATGAAGAATTGAGCTTAATGGTGAAGAACTTCAACAAATTCTACAAGAGTAGAAGCAAAGAAAGAAGCTCAAGTCAAGGTCCTACAATGAGAAAAGATCTTCTAGTCGAGAGCGTTAATTGCTAATTGTGGGAGACCCGACACTATTCTAATGAGTGTACGCACCCTACAAAAGAAGAGAAGATTCTCCAAGAGAAGAAGTAGAAGAGAATCACCACAAAGAGAGAAGGAGTAGAGATGATCGTTATGAACGAAGACCCTCATGAGAAGCAAGGATTCTGGAAAGGAAGGACAAGTCATCAAAGAGCTACACAAAACAAAGACATCAAGCTCATGTTGGTGAATGGGTATCCGCTTCGACTCGACAATCACTCCGAGAAGCTATCACTCGACTCGAACACACTCAAGATGAAGGTGTTGCGGTTTAGCACTTGTGTCAACCAACTCCTACGACATATTTGAATCACCAAATGAAGGAATTGGAAGATGCTTCATGGCCAAAGGTCCTAAGGTAACACACCCCGAGTATGTTGATTTTAATAGTGATGAAGATGACTTGCTAGGTGATGATGATTTACTTGTTGACAACTCTAGTGATGAATACTATGATGAAACGTCAATTAATCATGCTAATCAAGATGAAACGAATGACAATGATAAGGGAAAATTGAGCGTCTAACTAAAGAACTAAACACTCTTAAGTTAGCTCATGAAACTATCTTCAAAGATCATCGAGAACTTTTAAGGGCTCATGAGAAGTTACGCTTTGAAAAGCTCAATCTTGAGCAAGAGCATGAGTTCCTAAAAGCGATCAATTATGATCTTCGAAGAAAAGTTCTTCTTACATTACTGCCGCTTACTCTTATCTACTTACATGCCTCAAGTCAAGTCTAGTAACAAGAACAAAAGGATTCTTCTTCTAGTAGTAACAATAACAATGCTAAATCCAATATTGTTGCTTCTAGTAGTTCTCTTGATTCCACTAATGATTCTCTTAGCCAAGTTACACTTGAGCAAGAAAACAGCTTATTGAAGGGAATTATAGAGAAAGGTGTATACAAGAGCCTTGCGGAGTAAGCAATTTGAGGAAATTGTACTAAGCAAGGAAGGCACCGAAGAATCAAGGTGTTGGTTTTGAACGAAAGTTCAATGCCAATGGAGTTGAGGGAAGAAGATCAATACCCCAAGACAGTTTGTTCCTCAACAAGAGAAGTATGATCCTACTTCCTTCAAGGGAACACAAGCACAAGATGATCTTACACCACAAGACCACAAGAACAAAGGCAAGGACAAGCTTCAAGAGGAGATTGATGCATTTAAAGAAGCACCTAAGGCCTTGGTCAAGTGGGTTCCAAGACTACGCCAAGTTCTACTTCATCAATCACAACTACTACACCAAGGATTCCCATCAAGATGATGTGGATCCAAAGAACAAGAACTAGAGAGTTCTTGAGGGTGACTCGCCAACATTTTTCACTCATATCATTATGGCAGGACAAGTGCAATCAACTTCCATATCTTGCACTAGTTCAAGGAGTCACAAACCCTCATGTTGGTAAGGCAAGGGACAAGGTAACCTAATGTTTTCATGGACATCATTTTGTGTGTGCATCACTCTATGTCTATGGATATTCTTGTTTGTTCCTGTGGGACTAACCCTTGTAGGTATTGAAAGTGCAACTCACTCCAAAGGATTGCTCCAAAAGATCTACTTCAACATTGAGCATCCACATCTTCAACACCTACATGAAGTCATCAACGACAACCCAAGGTTAGTTTATCCCTCTAAGGGGGGATATCACATCTAGGGGGAGCTTAACTCTAAGAATTGAGTCAAAGCAACTCTAATGATGTGAAGACATAAATGCTTTATGTAAAAGTGGTAACCCCACTTGATCTTAAACAATGAGTATGACCTATGATCAAATGTTCTCATTTGACTCCTAAGTCAATATACTCATATATAGATGACCTAGTCATCGCCAATTGTTTGATAGATGCTAGAATTGGTTGTGCATGCTTTGTCACATATTTCATTTGTCATTTTATTGTGTGAGCATGTTGGTTGCATATTTTACTCATTTGAGGACATCCACTTGTTGTTTGATTGATCGGTTTATTTTTTTGCCAAGTGGATGGACAAGAATGCCTAAGAACCTTCTCTAGCTATCTATGCTTTTCTGCCTCAAACTCTATTCATGCTACATCACAAAATTTGATCAAGTCGATTCGAACCACTCAGTGAGGAGCACTTATTCCTGCACCCATACACTCCTTCTTCTCCACAAACACCAATATCCAGCCTGCAACCCAGTTCTAGCTCATTTTGCTGCATTTTCGATCTCCTTGCTCAAAGTACCTCTCACAAAACTGCTTGGGGAGATTGTTCCTTGGTATGTGACTCCTCCATTGGTCCAATTAGTTTTTTCTCTAGTGCTTTATTCATTGCAAATTTGTGCTGCCTAGGTGACCATGTTCTTGAGGTTGCTTGTCAAATTTATATGGTTCCAAGTAGTTCTAATGCATGATATAGTCTCTAGGCACTTGTAGGAGAGAAGGCTATCAATTTTATTGAGGTTGGTTCACTTTTGTTTGAAGTTACTAAAATTTCAGAAATTTTTCAGAGGAAGAAATATGCTTAGGAAAATGTTCCAAGGTGGTTCTTCAAGGAAGCAAGGACCCAAGGCTTGCAATGCGTGATGCTGATAAGGAGCCACCAAGGGACGCTCCTGTGTGGCCCTGTGAATGGCCTTTAGAAAATTTTATGGATCAAGCGGAATCAAGGAAGAATTTAACGATATTTGCATAATGCTGATCTTGTGAGCTTTGAGGCGCAGAAGTGCAGCCAATATTATCATCTCACTAGTTCATTTGTGAGGAGATTTTAATTTTCATCTTCACGTAATTCTCCAACTGTCCCTGCTTTGATCTTTATGAAAAATCTTATACCATGGACTTAGAGGATTTTACTGCTTGCAAACTTCCACAATGGGGTAGTGTTAGTGAACCCGTAAATCTGAATTTAGAAACTTTCTTGGACTTGGGTATAACCGTGGGGAATCTAGAGATATAGCAAAGCTACCATAGGGAGCATCGCTTCTCGCTATACATTATTTTGCTCTCTTCATAGGTAGGTGCATAAATGGTAAAGATGAAGCATGTCATATGTGTGTGCTCGACCTCAGTATTCTTAGGAATGTGTGTTAGGAGACAAATCTTATAATTTGGGAGCCATCGCTAAAATGAGGTTGCATAATAATAGATTTAATGGAGATTTCTTTGGTGGAATTTATGCAACCCGCTTAGCTGATTTTTCTTGGAGTGGATGTTCGTGGGGATGACATTGAGTTGCCTCCTACTTATTTAGACTATAATTCCATGGTCTACCACCAGTTTGTCGAGAGGAATGAATCACCTCTCCAAAGATCGACTAATCTTTGACAAACGACGTGATGTCCAGACATTTCTCCCCTGCTCGCCTTCTTTGATTATCAGCAAAGTAAGCAATTTTATTACCAGAGAGGATGCAGATGAGTACGAGAGGAGGGCGGAGGCAGCTCGACGCCACGCTGCAGCTCAGAGGCGATAGCCGCCACATCATAAAGATTTACCTCAGCCTACACCCCACGGGTATCCGCCAGCCATCCGTGGTAATGAACCAACTTAGGCCAAAAGCCTAAGCTTGGGGAGTACGATCTCTCACCGACATTACATTTATGTTCACACACACTCATTGCTAGATGTCGGTGCTCATACTTTTCATTGTATTATCCATGCTAGTTTATTTTCCTTTTCCTCGCTTTCTTCTTGTGTGTTTGTTAAACTAAAAGAAACCAAAAAAAATTAGTGTAGTTTTTAGTTAGTTTACTTTCCTTGCTGTAGTAGTATTAATTAAAAAGAAAACCCAAAAAGATTTCCCATTCTTCTTTTGCTTGTTGGGAGCTTTCCCGTGTAAATAGTTTTTATTGCTTTTCTTTTCTTTGGGGTTCGATAGGAGAAGACCATAATTAAATTGTTGAAGTGGCTCTTATATGCATTGTGGTTGATTTAACCAAGAGCCCATATTACCTTGTCTTCTCCTGTTTATTGAATGCTCGCAGATTCCAGCTTAGTCCAATGCACGTGCACTCTTATTATTATTCACTTTGTTCGGTCGTGCAAGTGAAAGGCAATTATGACGATATATGATGGATCGATCGAGATGAGAAAAGCTGGTATGAACTCGAATTTCTTGTTTTTGTAAATATGATGAGTTCATCGCTCCTGATTCAGCTTATTATGAATAAACATGTTTGCAATGACAATTAGAGATCATAGTTGCTTGTGCCATACTCGATTAGCTATGAGTTATAATGGTTTACCTTATGCAGCTACAACATGCTATTAAAATGGTTGTGATGTGGTATAGTGGGTGGTATCCTCCTTGAATGATTTAAGTGACTTGACTTGGCACATGTTCACACATGTAGTTGAAACAAATCAACATAGCCTTTATGATATTTATGTTCATGGTGGATTATATCCTACTCATGCTTGCATCCAATGTTTATTAATTTTAATGCATGTTCATGATTGTTGTCGCCTCTAGTTGGTCGCCTCAGCCTTTGCTAGCCCTCACTTGTACTAAGCGGAATACAGCTTGTGCATCCAATCCTTAACCCCTAAAGTTATTCCATATGAGTCCACCATACCTTCCTATATGCGTATTTACCCATTGCCCAAGTAAATTTGTATGTGCCAAACTCTAAACCTTCAAATATAAACATTATGTTTTGTATGCTCGAATAGCTCATGTATCAACTAGGGCTGCCCTTATCTTCCATGTTAGGCGGGTTATTCTCAAGAGGAGTGAACTCCGCCTCACTCACGAGAAAATGGCTGGTCACCGATGCCCAAATTCCATGCTTTATGCAAACTAAATCAAAATAATTGCAAACAAAACTCCCCCGGACTGTTGCTAGTTGGAGACACTCATTGTTTCGAGCAAGTCATGGATTGATGCTTGTTGGTGGAGGGGGAGTATAAACTTTACCATTCTGTTCGGGAACCGCCTATAATGTGTGTAGCATGGAAGATATCGCCATCTCTTAGTTGCTATGTTGACAATGAAAGTATACCGCTCAAAATATTATTTATCTCTATTTCAAACCAAGCTCGCACCTCTACAAATCCTGCGCTCTCTACGAAGGGCCTATCTATTTACTTTATGTTGAGTCATCACCCTCTTATTAAAAAGCACTAGCTGGAGAGCACAACTGCTATTTGCATTCATTACTATTAATTTATATTGGGTATGACTATGACTGGATCTTTTACCATGAATTACAATGTCTAGTCGGTCCTTGATCTTTAAACGTGCTCGCATTTATGTTTTGCGTGTCTCGTAAAGGGCTAGCGAGATACCATCTTGTTATATCATATCATGATTGTTTTGAGAAAGTGTTGTCATCCGAGATTTATTATTATGGCTCGCTAGTTGATTATGCCATTGATATGAGTAAACATGAGACCTGAGAGTTATTGCAAATGTGGTTAGTCATAATCTTTGCTGAAAACTTGAATGTTGGCTTTACATATTTACAACAACAAGAGCAAACAGAGTTTGTAAAAGTTTTTATTTATCACTTTCAGTTTATCAACTGAATTACTTGAGGACAAGCAAAGGTTTAAGCTTGGGGAGTTGATACGCCTCCGTCAGATCTACTTTTCCAAACACTTTTGCCCTTGTTTTGGACTCTAACTTGCATGATTTGAGGAACTAACCCGGATCGACGCTGTTTTCAAAGCAGACTTTCCATGGTGTTATTTATGTGCGTAAACAAAAGTTCTTTAATGACCTGAAACTCCACGTAAACGCCTATTTGGAAATATTAAAAATCCTTGCTAAAGATGAACACCAGGGGCCCACACTGCTGTCTGACGAGGGTGGGGCGCCTCCCCTAGGGCGCGCCTCACCTCGTGGGCCCCCGAGCTCCTCCGACCTCAACTCCAACTCTATATATTTGCTTTCGGGAGAAAAAGTAAGGAGAAGAAATCATCACGCTTACTTATACGGAGCCCGCCAAGCCCTAAAACCTCTCGGAGGGATGATTTGGAGTCCGCTCGGGCCCGGAGAGGGGATTTGTCGCCATCGTCATCATCAACCATCCTCCATCACCAATTTCATGATGCTCACCGCTGCATGAGTAATTCCATCATAGGCTTGCTGGACGGCCATGGGTTGGATGAGATCTATCATGTAATCGAAAGTTAGTTTTGTTAGGGTTTGATCCCTAGTATCCACTATGTTCGAGATTGATGTTGCTATGACTTTGTTGTGCTTAATGCTTGTCACTAGGCCCGAAAAGCCATGATTTCAGATATGAACCTATTATGTTTTCATGAATATATGTGAGTTCTTGATCCTATCTTGCAAGTCTATAGTCACCTACTATGTGTTATGATCCGCAACCCAAGTGACAATAATCGGGACCACTCCTCGGTGATGACCATAGTTTGAGGAGTTCATGTATTCACTATGTGCTAATGCTTTGTTCCGCACTTTTATTAAAAGGAGGCCTTAATATCCCTTAGTTTCCATTAGGACCTCGCTGCCAACGGAGGGTAGGACAAAAGATGTCATGCAAGTTCTTTTCCATAAGCACGTATGACTATATTCGAATACATGCCTACATTACATTGATGAATTGGAGCTAGTTCGTGTCACCCTATGTTATGATCGTTACATGATGAACCGTGATCCGCATAATTCTCCATCACCGATCCAATGCCTACGAGCTTTTCATATACTCGTTCTTTGCTTATTTACTTTTCTCATGTCGCTATTACAATCGCTACAAAACACCAAAATATTATTTTTCTTCCTTACTATTTTGCTACCGCCACCACTACTATCATATTGCTTTGCTATTAAATAATTTGCTGCAGATATTAAGTTATCCAGGTGTGGCTGAATTGACAACTCAGTTGCTAATACTTGAGAATATTCTTTGGCTCCCCTTGTGTCTAATCAATAAATTTGGGTTGAATACTCTACCCTCAAAAACTGTTGCGATCCCCTATACTTGTGGGTTATCAATCGATCTACTATATGATTCACGCTTGACCTTCGGGTCTCCGTGTTCCAGGCCATATCTGTTATATGCTAGGCTCGCAAGTTTAACCTGAGTATTCTGTGTATGCAACTGTTTTGCACCCGCTGTATTTGAACATAGAGCCTATCACACCCGATCATCACGTGGTGTCTCAAAGACGTAAGAACTTTCGCAACGGTGCATACTGTGGAGAACACTTATATTTTGATAATTTAGTGAGAGATCATCTTATAATGCTGCCATCAATCAAAGCAAGATAAGATGCATAAAAGATAAACATCACATGCAATCAATATAAGTGATATGATATGGCCATCATCATCTTGTGCTTATGATCTCCATCTCCGGCACCGATAAAGTAAAGCATTACAGGCTATCAGATTGCATACAATAAAGCGACAACCATATGGCTCCTCGCCCATTGCCGATAAGTCGGTTACAAAACATGATCATCTCATACAATAAAATTTAGCATCATGCCTTGACCATATCACATCACAACATGCCCCGCAAAAACAAGTTAGACGCCCTCTACTTTGTTGTTGCAAGTTTTACGTGGCTGCTACGGGCTTAGCAAGAACCGCTTTACCTACGCATCAAAACCACAACGATAGTTTGTCAAGTTGGTGTTGTTTTAACCTTCGCAAGGACCGGGCGAAGCATACACCGGTCCAACTAAAGTTGGAGAAACTGACACCCGCCAGCCTACCTCGTGTGCAAAGCACGCCGGTAGAACCAGTCTCACGAAGCATACGCCAGTAATGTCGATCCGGGCCGCTTTCATCCAACAATACCGCTGAACCAAAGTATGACATGTCGGTAAGCAAGATGACTTATATCGCCCACAACTCACTTGTGTTCTACTCGCATATGACATCTATGCATAAAACCTGCCTCGATGCCACTGTTGGGGAACGAGTAATTTCAAAAAATCCTACGCACATGCAAGATCATGGTGATGCATAGCAACGAGAGGGGAGAGGTTGTCCATGTACCTCATAGACCGAAGCGAAGCATTAGCACAATGCGGTTGATGTAGTCGACGCCTTCATTGATTCGACCGATCAAGTACCGAACGCACGACACCTCCGAAGTTCAGACATGATCAGCCCGATGACGCCCCTTGAACTCGATCTGCCGAGTGTTGAGGGAGAGTTTCACAAGACGACGGCATGGTGACGATGATGATGTTCTATCGACGCAGGCTTCAGCCTAAGCACCGCCACAGATTATCGAGGTGGACTATGATGGAGGGGGCACCAGACACGGCTAAAAGATCAAATGATCAATTGTTGTGGTTGGGGTGCCCCCGCCTCTGAGATATAAAGGAGCAATGGGGAGGTGCGGCCGCCAGAGGGGCGCCAAGAGGAGTCCTACTCCCACCGGTGTAGGACTCTCCCTTTCCTTGTTGGATTAGGAGGAGGGGAAAGAGGAGGGAGAGGAAGGAAAGGGGGGCGCCTCTCTCCTTGTCCTATTCGACTAGGGGAGGGGCGCCCTGCCCCTCGCCGCCTCTTCTCTCCACAAAGGCCCACTATGGCCTATTAAGCCCCGGGTTCCGATAACCTCTCGTATCTAAGAAAATCCCGATTTCACCCTAACACTTCCGATATCCAAATATAGGCTTCCAATATATCAATCTTCATGCCTCACCATTTCGAGACTTCGCCATGTCCGTGATCACATCCGGGACTCCAAACAATCTTCGTACATCAAAACATATAAACTCATAATATAACCGTCTATCAAAACGTTGTTGCATGGACCCCACGGTTCGAGAACTATGTAGACATGACCGAGACACGCCTCCGGTCAATAACCAATAGCGAACCTGGATGCTCATATTGGCTCCTACATATTCTATGAAGATCTTTATCGGTCGATCAAGATAACAACATACGTTGTTCCCTTTGTCATCGGTATAGTTACTTGCCCGAGATTCGATCGCCAGATCTCAATACCTAGTTCAATCTCGTTAGCGGCAAGTCTCTTTACTCGCTTCAGAATACATCATCTCACAACTAACTCATTAGTTGCAATGCTTGCAAGGCTTAAGTGATGTGCATTATCGAGAGGGCCTAGATACCTCTCGACAATCGAGTGACAAATCCTAATCTCAAATACGCCTAACCCAACAAGTACCTTCTGAGACACCAGAGAGCACCTTTATAATCACCCAATTACGCCAGACGCTTGGTAGCACACAAAGTGTTCCTCCGTGAACGGAGTTGCATAATCTCATAGTCATAGGAACATGTATAAGTCATGAAGAAAGCAATAGCAACATACTAAACGATCGAAAGTGCTAAGTTAACGGAATGGGTCAAGTCAATCACATCATTCTCCTAATGATGTGATCTCATTAATCAAATGACAACTCTTTATCTATGGTTAGGAAACATAACCATCTTGAATCAACGAGCTAGTCAAGTAGAGGCATACTAGTGACATCTCGCTTGTCTATGTATTCACACATGTATCATGTTTCTGGTTAATACAATTCTAGCATGAATAATAAACATTTATCATGATATAAGGAAATAAATAATAACTTTATCGCTGCTCTAGGGCATATTTCCTTCACAAACCAACAAATCACAAAAAATTGGGGCTATTTTTGGTGGGGATTTCTGAAATTGGGGACTAAATCAAACAAAACAAGGCTAGAAAGCGGGTAGGGGCTCCACGTGATCAACATGGCTCATGATACCAAGATGATACGGGCTAACTCGATGTAGGTCAATCTTCACGATTGAGTGGATTCTCAAGAACACTATGAACACGGGAAGAATGGAGAGAAATCACAAGGGAAACACTAATAACAAGTCCAATCACACATCCACTAGACAATCAAACACACAAGATCCACAAGGTACATGAACAACAAAGGGAAAGATACAAGGTAAATTTTATCTCCAAGAGGAGGTCTTGATGGTATCCTAGATGGATCTTCCCATGAGGGTGTTGATGATATCCTCGAGGATCTTCTCACATGGAGGTCTTGAACTCCATGGAGTGGTAGTCTCTCTCTCTCTCAAGAGGAGGAGTGGTACAAGGAGCAAAGCTCACCTAAGAATGAGCTGTCACTTTGCTAACCCTAGAAAGGAGGTGGAGGCGGTCTATTTATAGTCTGCCACTAAGGGGTAAGTGGAGAGGGATACAGGCCAAAGGCCCTGCTACGCATGTGCAAAGGTCGACGTCCGATCGCTTCTCGGGGTCGACGCCCGAGGGCATCGGACTTCTCGACGCATTCTTCTCTGGATTGGTGGCACCGGTCGCTCGGCGACATCGGTCGTCCGGCCACTGACTCGCTTGACGCTCGTGGTCATCGTCATCCGCCACCGAGGTCTCAGAGGGCTGTAGCTCTCACTGGCTGTCTGATCGCTTCAGTACCGGATGTCCGTGGCGCCCAGACGCCTGGGCTATAGAGCTTGCAAAGAGCTCGCTTTTCCATCTTTGCTTCCACGCCTCGCTGGATGGTGTAGTTGTTTCTGGCGCCGCACCTCCTCGCCATCCGTGATGCTTTGACAATACCTATGCATGCACACGAGTGGAGTGTCAAGTAGTATACCATCCTCAAGGGGTCAAGGGAACACGGTAAAGGAGATGATTCACCTTAAGTATGTGAAGTAGATGTCGATGTGTCACTTGCCAAATGGACTCTTGACATGGTGATGTCCATAGGATGCCCGCATCAATTTACCAATCTGAACAGGATAAATTACAAAGACACTCACCATCGATGCTTATACATTCTTTAGGACCCATGTACACTTGTGTTCTTGATCTGTAATCCAAGGTGTGGTGAAGTCGGCCACCCCTGCACAATACCATTTCCGCCATGTCTTAACTGTGGAACAATTTTTATTCTATTTTAATCTAGGTCTCTTTATTTGCTACTAAGAAATTGGATGAATCGACAACACTGTTGTTTATATGTGCAAAGCATGTTATCTATCCGCTTTTTTCTTCGTGGTGATATCACCACGCCAAGAACTTCCATTGATGCTATGCAGCTAGAGTTGGGTGTAAGTGTCAAACAAGTGCAATATCACCTGTTCGTAATGCTTATGCCGCAGCTTCCTGTAGGGCTAACCTTTCTTGAACTGTGTTGAAGTGATGTTGGTTCTGTATATTATTTTAGGCGGCTTTTTTATTTGCACTGATGGTGACCTTTGATGCCCAGTGTATGTAATATGATGTCTGGTTGCGCTTTATTATTGCTAGCGGCGAACTTTTATGACCATTGCATGTAATATGCAGTAATTTCTTTGTTGTATAGTCTAGGTATATTCTTTGTCATGATGTTGTAATTTAATTTCTGTATATATGTTGTCGTCGCTCCCTGATAAGGTCGTAAGCTTTGACAGAGCGCAATGGGCCTAAACGTTCGGTTTATTATATAAAAAAAATATGGTAGTAAACTGCCGCCCGCCAATCGCTATTAATGGGCCAAAACGGGCCTACAATCATGTCCGTCAATAGCAGTCCTAGATGTAAACTCACCAACTATTAGTTTCGGCCTTTAATGGGCTGAGCAAACCAGCTTCCTAAGTTGGGCTAGAAGATAGAATGGGCTTTAACAATCAAAAGTAGATTGGGCCTCAAAGGTTTGAGGCCCATGCTTGGCCCAACCACAAGATGAACCATTGACATGCCAAAATATGTGTCGGGACACACTTGGCCCAATAACATGATGGGTCGAAGCAGTCCGGATGCAAAGCGGCCATCATTAGGCCCAAGATCTCACGAGCCTTTAATGTGCCAATAGTGAGGTTGGGCTAAATGTATCCACAAAGACTACGGACCTTTAAGAGGTCGAAAGTCACTTCGCCCGTAAATAGGCCCACATGCAAGATGCAGACGTTAAATGGTCGAAGTAAACCGAGTCGATAACGACCCATACGCACTCAATGGCCATTGACAGCCGCCGAAGTAATATTGGGCTGAACTACTACATGGGCCTTTAAGAGGTCGAATTCAAATGGGCCCTAATGGGGCCGAAAGAACAGTGCCTATTAACGGGCTAGATAATATATGGGCCGTAATTTGACCCATAATATGTCAGGCAGTTAACAGGTCGGTTCTGATATGGGCCATAATTTGGCCCATAATATGTCACGCAGTTAGCAGGTCGGTTCCGATATGGGTCGTCATTTGGCCTAAAACGTGGCGCATCGCTCACGGCCGATCTGATGCGAGCGGTCATTTGGCCCAAAATGTGATGTACATCTAGCGGTCGGATCTTATGTGGGCTGTAATTTGGCCCAAATCGTATGGCTGTTAACGGGCCGCCTTTTTATCTTAAATGGGCTATCGCTGGCCCATGCCACATGTTGAGGTATCATAGGCGCTGCTCCATCCATTGTACGGATGACATCAAGTCCAACGCCGAGCCGACACGTGATCCTCTAGCTTAATGAGAATTTTACACGGAAAATCCCCATTTGTTCGGGCGGTTAGCGGGTTATCGGATCCAAACTAGAACCCGATAGCTTAACAAATGAATTGTTACGGTGGATGCCACGTTTTGTTACCCTTGACGAAACCACTTCCATGACGCTACCGATTATCGCTATGGAAGTGGACACTTCCGTGATGATAATTTTGGTATTGTTATGGAACACTGATGTCTACTACACAACCTTCTTCTTGTAGACATTGTTGGGCCTCCAAGTGCAGAGGTTTGTAGGAAAGTAGCAAATTTCCCTCAAATGGATGACCTAAGGTTTATCAATCCGTGGGAGGCGAGGATGAAGATGGTCTCTCTCAAGCAACCCCGCAACCAAATAACAAAGAGTCTCTTGTGTCCCCAACACTCCCAATACAATGGTAAATTGTATAGGTGCACTAGTTCGGCGAAGAGATGGTGATACAAGTGCAATATGGATGATAGATATAGGTTTCTGTAATCTGAAAATATAAAAACAGCAAGGTAACTAATGATAAAAGTGAGCACAAACGGTATTGCAATGCTAGGAAACAAGGCCTAGGGTTCATACTTTCGCTAGTGCAAGTTCTCTCAACAATAATAACATATTGGATCATATAACTATCCCTCAACATGCAACAAAGAGTCACTCCAAAGTCACTAATAGCGGAGAACAAACGAAGAGATTATGGTAGGGTACGAAACCACCTCAAAGTTATCCTTTCTGGTCGATCTATTCAAGAGTCCGTAGTAAAATAAAACGAAGCTATTCTTTTCGTTCAATCTATCATAGAGTTCGTACTAAAATAACACCTTAAGACACAAATCAACCAAAACCCTAATGTCACCTAGATACTCCAATGTCACCTCAAGTATCCGTGGGTATGATTATACCATATGCATCACACAATCTCAGATTCATCTATTCAAACCAACACAAAGTACTTCAAAGAGTGCCCCAAAGTTTCTACTAGAGAGTCAAGACAAAAACGTGTGCCAACCCCTATGCATAGGTTCATGGAACCCGCAAGTTGATCACCAAACATACATCAAGTGGATCACGTGATATCCCATTGTCACCACAGATAAGCCCTAAGAAGACATACATCAAGTGTTCTCAAATCCTTAAAGACTCAATCTGATAAGATAACTTCAAAGGGAAAACTCAATCCATTACAAGAGAGTAGAGGGGGAGAAACATCATAAGATCCAACTATAATAGCAAAGCTCATGATACATCAAGATCGTACCACCTCAAGAACACGAGAGAGAGAGAGAGAGAGAGAGAGAGAGAGAGAGAGAGATCAAACACATAGCTACCGGGTACATACCCTTAGCCCCGAGGGTGAACTACCTCCTCGCCATGGAGAGCGCCGAATGATGAAGATGGCCACTAAGTGAGGGATCCTCTCCCGTAGGTGCCTAACAGGACCCGATTGGTTTTTGGTGGCTACAGGCTTGCAACAGTGGAACTCCTTATCTATTCTTTCCCCGATGTTTTTAGGGTATATGGATATATATAGGCGAAAGAAGTCGGTCAGGGGAGCCACGAGGGGCCCACGAGGGTGGAGGGTGCACCTAGGGGGTGGGCGCACCCCTGCCTCAGGCTTCCTCATCAAGGCCCCTTATGTACACTCCAAGTCTTCGGATTGCTTCTGCTCCAAAAATAACTCTCCAAGGTTTCATTCCGCTTGATTCCGCTCGATATTCTTTTTCTCACAAACATTGAAACAAGGAGAAAAATAGAAACTGCACCGGGCTCTAGCTTAATAAGTTAGTCCCAAAATAACATAAAAGTGTATAATAAAGCCCATTAAACATCCAAGATGGATAATTGAAAGTGCAACTATCCCTAGGTGGTTTTGGTAATTCATAACAACATATAGCTCATTGAGCTAATGCTATTCCAAGACAAATATTTTAGTAAAGCTCAATGAATGGCATGGCATGGATGATGAAAGTGGATCCTCAAAATATCAAGGACAAAGGATTGGCTCAAGCTCAAAAGCTCAAGACTCTACATTTTACATTTTAGTGATCCAAGATCACATTGAGTCTATAGGAAAAGCCAATACTATCAAGGAGGGATGAGGTGTTGCTTAATGAGCCTTTTGCTTCATGTGCTTAGTGATATGCTCCAAAACCCTCCACTACTTTCTCACATCCACATATGACCTAAACCTAAAGTCAAACTCGCCCCACCGATTCTTTCTATCCGCGCCACCGAAGTTCAGATGTCTTAGCCACCGCCACAAACCCTAGGCAAATCGGTTTCACCGATAGGGATCTCGGTCTCACCAGATGGGATTGTAATCTCTGCTTCTTTTCAGAACTTTTCGTCTCACCGAAGAGCGATCGGACCCACCGAGATTACAATGTAAACTCTTTGTTTCCTTTTGTAACGCTTCGTCTCACCGAAAGAGCAAATCGGTCCCACCGAAGTTTACTCGACCAACTCTCTGGTTAGCTAATTACCAAATTCGGTCTCACCGAGTTTGTGTAATCGGTCTCACCGAGATTTCGTTATGCCCTAACCCTAACCATATCGGTCCTACCGAAGTTGCATATCAGTCCCAATCAAAACCCTAACGGTCACTAGGTTTACTAAATCGGTCCGACCGAGTTTGATGATTCGGTCCCACCGAGTTTGGTAAATTGTGTGTAACGGTTAGATTTTGTGTGGATGCTATATATACCCTCCACCTCCTCTTCATTCGTGGAGAGAGCCATCGTAACAAACCTACACTTCCAACTTACCAGCCTCTGAGAGAGAACCACCTACTCATGTGTTGAGGCCAAGATATTCCATTCCAACCATATGAATCTTGATCTCTAGCCTTCCCAAGTTGCTTTCCACTCAAATATTCTTTCCACCAGATCCAAATCCTATGAGAGAGAGTTGAGTGTTGGGGAGACTATCATTTGAAGCACAAGAGCAAGGAGTTCATCATCAACACACCATTTGTTACTTCTTGGAGAGTGGTGTCTCCTAGATTGGCTAGGTGTCACTTGGGAGCCTCCGACAAGATTGTGGAGTTGAACCAAGGAGTTTGTAAGGGCAAGGAGATCGCCTACTTCGTGAAGATCTACCGCTAGTGAGGCAAGTCCTTCGTGGGCGACGGCCATGGTGGGATAGACAAGGTTGCTTCTTCGTGGACCCTTCGTGGGTGGAGCCTCCGTGGACTCACAAGAACTGCTACTCCTACGTGGGTTGAAGTCTCCATCAACGTGATGTACGATAGCACCACCTATCGGAACCACGCACAAAAACATCCGTGTTCCAATTGCGCTTGAATTCTCCAAACCCTTCCCTTTACATTCTTCCAAGTTGCATGCTTTATTTTCCGCTGCCTATATACTCTTTGCATGCTTGCTTGAATTGCATGAAGATTGCTTGAATTGTTCAAAGATAGCTAAAATCTGCCAAAGTCTAAAATTGGGAAAAGGCATAGCTTTTAATTGGTCAAGTAGTCTAATCACCCCCTCTAGACATACTTCAAGGTCCTACAAGTGGTATCGAGCTTTGGTCTCCATTTGCTTTGATTTCCATAGCTTTTGGTGGTCATAGCCTTGGTTTCACAACCTAGGAGAGTATGGCGCCTAGCGAGGAAATTATCACCGAGAGGTCCTTACTTTGATGGCACTAATTTTGCTAGTTGGAAGCATAAGATGAAAATGCATATTATCGGACATAACCCCGCTGCTTGGGCTATTGTGTGTATTGGCTTGCAAGGTGAATTCTTTGATGGGAGAGAACCGAACCGTGAAGCTAAAAGGAAGAGTTGAAGATGTTGCAATACAACACTCAAGCTTGTGATATCCTCTTCAACGGATTGTGCCCTCAAGAATTCAACAAAATCAGCCGCCTTGAGAATGCAAAGGAAATTTGGGATACTTTGATTGATATGCATGAAGGTACCGACCACAAGGAATCCAAGTAGGATGTGCTCCAAAGTCAGCTTGACAAGTTCAAATGAAGGATGGTGAAGGTGTCGCTGAAATGTACTCTAGGCTTGCTCTTATCACAAATGAGATTGTCGGCTTAGGAAGTGAAGAGATGACCGATGATTCATCATCAAGAAGATCCTAAGAGCATTGGATGGAAAATATGATACCATGTGCACATTGATCCAAATGATGCCAAATTACAAAGATCTCAAGCCAACGGAAGTCATTGAAGAATTGTTGCTCATGAGATGTCACTCAAGGATAAGGAGGAACTTCACAACAAGTCAAGTGGTGCTTATAAAGCCTCATGTGAAGCCCCCACATCATCAAGTGAGAAACAAACCTTCAATGAAGAATTGAGCTTAATGGTGAAGAACTTCAACAAATTCTACAAGAGTAGAAGCAAAGAAAGAAGCTCTAAGTCAAGGTCCTACAATGAGAAAAGATCTTCTAGTCGAGAGCGCAATTGCTACAATTGTGGGAGACCCGGACACTATTCTAATGAGTGTACGGCACCCTACAAAAGAAGAGAAGATTCTCCCAAGAGAAGAAGTAGAAGAGAAGAATCACCACCAAGAGAGAGAAGGAGTAGTGATGATCGTTATGAACGAAGACCCTCACAGAGAAGCAAGGATTCGGAAAGGAAGGACAAGTCATCAAAGAGCTACACAAAACAAAGACATCAAGCTCATGTTGGTGAATGGGTATCCGGCTTCGACTCCGACAATCACTCCGAGAGAAGCTATCACTCCGACTCCGAACACACTCAAGATGAAGGTGTTGCCGGTTTAGCACTTGTGTCAACCAACTCCTACGACATATTTGAATCACCAAATGAAGGAATTGGAAGATGCTTCATGGCCAAAGGTCCTAAGGTAACACACCCCGAGTATGTTGATTTTAATAGTGATGAAGATGACTTGCTAGGTGATGATGATTTACTTGTTGACAACTCTAGTGATGAATACTATGATGAAACGTCAATTAATCATGCTAATCAAGATGAAACGAATGACAATGATAAGGGGAAAATTGAGCGTCTAACTAAAGAACTAAACACTCTTAAGTTAGCTCATGAAACTATCTTCAAAGATCATCGAGAACTTTTAAGGGCTCATGAGAAGTTACGCTTTGAAAAGCTCAATCTTGAGCAAGAGCATGAGTTCCTAAAAGCGATCAATGATGATCTTCGTAAGAAAAGTTCTTCTTACATTGCCAAGCCGCTTACTCTTATCTACTTACATGCCTCAAGTCAAGTCTAGTAACAAGAACAAAAGGATTCTTCTTCTAGTAGTAACAATAACAATGCTAAATCCAATATTGTTGCTTCTAGTAGTTCTCTTGATTCCACTAATGATTCTCTTAGCCAAGTTACACTTGAGCAAGAAAACAGCTTATTGAAGGGAATTATAGAGAAAGGTGTATACAAGAGCCTTGCTGGAGTAAGCAATTTGAGGAAATTGTACGCAAGCAAGGAAGGCACCGAAGAATCAAGGTGTTGGTTTTGAACGAAAGTTCAATGCCAATGGAGTTGAGTGGGAAGAAGATCAATACCCCAAGACGAAGTTTGTTCCTCAACAAGAGAAGTACGATCCTACTTCCTTCAAGGGAACACAAGCACAAGATGATCTTACACCACAAGACCGCAAGAACAAAGGCAAGGACAAGCTTCAAGAGGAGATTGATGCATTTAAATAAGCACCTAAGGCCTTGGTCAAGTGGGTTCCCAAGACTACGTCAAGTTCTACTTCATCAATCACAACTACTACACCAAGGATTCCCATCAAGATGATGTGGAGCCCAAAGAACAATAACTAGAGAGTTCTTGAGGGTGACTCCGCCAACATTTTTCACTCATATCATTATGGCGAGGACAAGTGCAATCAACTTCCATATCTTGCACTAGTTCAAGGAGTCACAAACCCTCATGTTGGTAAGGCAAGGGACAAGGTAACCTAATGTTTTCATGGACATCATTTTGTGTGTGCATCACTCTATGTCTATGGATATTCTTGTTTGTTCCTTGTGGGACTAACCCTTGTAGGTATTGAAAGTGCAACTCACTCCAAAGGATTGCTCCAAAAGATCTACTTCAACATTGAGCATCCACATCTTCAACACCTACATGAAGTCATCAACGACAACCCAAGGTTAGTTTATCCCTCTAAGGGGGGATATCACATCTAGGGGGAGCTTAACTCTAAGAATTGAGTCAAAGCAACTCTAATGATGTGAAGACATAAATGCTTTATGTAAAAGTGGTAACCCCACTTGATCTTAAACAATGAGTATGACCTATGATCAAATGTTCTCATTTGACTCCTAAGTCAATATACTCATATATAGATGACCTAGTCATCGCCAATTGTTTGATAGATGCTAGAATTGGTTGTGCATGCTTTGTCACATATTTCATTTGTCATTTTATTGTGTGAGCATGTTGGTTGCATATTTTACTCATTTGAGGACATCCACTTGTTGTTTGATTGATCGGTTTATTTTTCTTTTGCCAAGTGGATGGACAAGAATGCCTAAGAACCTTCTCTAGCTATCTATGCTTTTCTCGCCTCAAACTCTATTCATGCTACATCACAAAATTTGATCAAGTCGATTCGAACCACTCAGTGAGGAGCACTTGAGTCCCCGATTCATTATAGACTTAAACTTCCAAAACTTCTTTGTGATTTTCGGTCCGACCGATTCTCCATTTCGGTCATACCGAGATTACTAAGTCGATCTAGGTTTTCAATCTCGTGCAACCGATATTAACTTTTCGGTCACACCGAGTTGTCAGAATCATATCAGTTATGCATCTCGGTGCCACCGAGTTGTTCAACTCGCCACACCGACAAAGGTCGGGCTATATATATCACACGGAAAATTTTGGAAAAATTCTCCAAACTCCTCGCCTCACAAGATAGCTCGCTTCCGCCTACTTGGTCCACGGATCGTTGACTTCGCCGCCACCGCCTCACATCGGGTCTCCGCCACCAACGGAATTCTCCGCACACAGAGCAAGTTCACCGCCAACTAGGGTATGAACTTGATCACTGTGCTATCCTCGTCCGATTCTCAAAGACATTGTATTCGTAATGCATCTTGCCACGATTGAAACACTTCTATCCAGTCAAAACAATCATTAGAATAGGTATGATTCAAAATTTAGGTTAGGTTTCACTAAACCATCTCGACCCACCGAGTTGAAAAACTCGGTCCCACCGATTTGGCTAACGCCATTGCACTAGTAAGTCTCTGGCCCGACCGAGAATTACAAATCGGTGTGACCGATTTTAGAACTTTGTGAAACCCTAGCAGTCTCGGTGCATCAACCGTGACTCGGTCTCGACCGAAGTTCACTAGTTTAGGTTCCAAACTGCTTTGGTATCACCGAGTTTGAAAATCGGTAGATCCGAAATGCTTTCAGGAAACTAAAACTAAGTTTTTGAATCATTCTTTGCAAAAATCTCTGCATTTTGTGATGCTCATCCACTCTACCTCATCTATAACTATTCACTGTGGTCAGCAGTCAACAAGGCAGCATGTCGCATCAAAGTGACAGCCTGTAATAGGTCGAGGAGCAATTCAAATGAGTGAGGGCACTAGTCCCTCTAGCATCTCGATGATGAGGAGCAGTAAGCACCCCAGAATTTTCCCAAAGCTGCCACAAGGACAAGGAAGAAGAAGACCTCAGAGTCCGAGGATGAAGATTATGTGGCAGCCGAGGATGAGGCCGCCCAAGAAGAAAGTGCTCAAGAAAGAGTACAACTGACAAAGAAGCTAAGCCCTGAATGAAGATCAAAAGGCCAGCAGTAGACAACCAATGTCCAAAGCCGAGTCTCCACTCAAGCTTCTTGGATTCCCAACCCAAAGAACCTGCTGTCAAGGAAAGAAAAGGAAGGAAAGGGTCAAGAAGACAATGGCCAGAGTGATTGGGAAACCATCTATGATGGAGGAAGAGGAACAAGAAGAGGTTGCTGAGCCTGCACCCAAGGCACAAAAGCTGATGGGTGATGCCATAAAGTCAGGGGCTGCAACTTCAAAGCCCAAAGCTGCCCCAAGCCCAAGAGTGCACCAAAGAGAAATACCAAGTATACCAAAGAATCGAGAAGAACAAGGCTCCAATGCCCGAGGTTGATGCCGAGGAAGATGAAGAAGGGCAGGTCCTAAGGAAGCTCAAACCCAAGATCCGAGACCACAATGATGCTCATCCTGTGGCTGAGAACATGAAGATCAGGAGAGATCAAGGGTTGAGGCTATGGAGAGAGTCGATCCATATGCCACCAGAGAAGGACTGCTGTGGATTACAGTTCCACACCAAGGAATAGCAGGACTTCTATGAGACTATCTTGTTGGATAAGAAGCCCATAGTTTGTGATATGAGGTGGGTCGATCGACCTACATTCGTGAGAATGAAGAACACTATCCTCGAGTATATGACAGCTTCAAAGGCTTGTGGAGTTGCAGATTTTGTTGGGCGTAAGCTCACAAATTGGAATGACGAGCTCATTATGCAATTCTACTCCACAACACATTTCTATCCAGATGGCAGGATAGTGTGGATGTCCAAGGAACACGATATCACCAACCATAGAAGAATGGGCAAGTCTGATCAATGCCCCAAAGGAAGATGAAGATGACTTGGGCATTTATGCCAAGAAGAAAATGGGTCACAACTCAATGTCACACATGTACAAGGAAATCCCTAATGATGCACTTGAGTCCTTCAAGTTTGGATCAGTTCATTATCTTCGTCAGTGCTGCCTACAATCAACTCGGATTCTAAGGCACACTCTTTGCCCAAATCAGTGACCACAACATGATTAGAGGGCATGCAATCAATTTGCTTTACGCTTTTTATGTGCCTCAAAATTCAAAGTCATGAGCCTCATAGTTGAAACTATCAAGAGGACAAGCAGCAGACTGAAGAGGAGCCGTGGATATGCCCCACGATTCGTGGAGTTGATAAACTCAAAGATGGGCACAGAAAGTATCTCTGGATAAGGAACACATGGTTCTCTATCCTGACTTTGAGGACAATCAAGTTGTCATGACTGAAAATGAACCAACATCAGCAAGCGCAAGAGAAGAAGGAGAAAGCAAGGAAAGAGAAGGCTGCCAAGATGCCAACTCAAGCAGAGGCATCTGAATACTTTTTCAAGAACAAGCAGGAGCAGCTTGGTTACTTGATAGCATCAACTCATGGATTGAGAAGGGTTGGCCACCCTAACTCAAAACCAGGAGAGCCTCGAAAGAATCATGGAACAAAAATTCTATGATCTTGATGTCAAAGTAATCGAGATTCACCACCGTGGAACAGCTACAGGATGACATGCAGAGAGGAAGGGCAGGACAACAATCGATGCATTTTCCAGAGTGCCACGAGCTCGAGATCAGCCGCAGAGCCGCTCAAGACACCAGAGTCACTTCATCAGCTCCAGCTACAGCCCAAAGACCACCAGCTCCAAAGACCACCAGCTCCAAAGACCAACTCCTTCAGCTCCTTCTACATCGATCAAGCCTTCGTTTGGAATTCTCCTGACACCACCACCACCGTAAGACCAAGCCCGAGAGACGATATAGTCCTATGCATTTTCTAGGAACTTTTGGTAACTTGTTGCCAAAGGGGAGAAAATGTAGAGATCATAGGCTTTAGAGAGAGAGAGAGATTTGCTTTTGTTCTCTCTTGTCTTTTGGTTGAACTTTATTTGCTTTTGATTGGTTGAGATACTATGCAATTACCGTGAGACATTGATGATCATGTGTTTGATCATAAGCTACACTTATGCTCGTTATGATATTATCTTACTTATCCTTATATGATCATTCACTTTGCTTGGTGATGAGTGCATGTATTCAATCTTTGTTATTTTGAGCGCCCACCAAGATGTATGTGACATGGAAGAGTAACCCATGAGCCTAATTCCTTGTGCATTTGCAGTCCAAAGCAAATATTTCTATGCATAAATTTAGGGGAGCTCTTGCTTATCACATACTTCTCAAAGCTTATTTATGTTTTTCAAATTTTATTATCATTTGTCGAAGTTTTGATCTATATGTTGTCATCAATTACCAAAAGGGGAGATTGAAAGTGCAACTATCCCTAGGTGGTTTTGGTAATTCATAACAACATATAGCTCATTGAGCTAATGATATTCCAAGACAAATATTTCAGGAAAGCTCAATGAATGGCATGGCATGGATGATGAAAGTGGATCCTCAAAATATCAAGGACAAAGGATTGGCTCAAGCTCAAAAGCTCAAGACTCTACATTTTACATTTTAGTGATCCAAGATCACATTGAGTCTATAGGAAAAGCCAATACTATCAAGGAGGGATGAGGTGTTGCTTAATGAGCCTTTTGCTTCATGTGCTTAGTGATATGCTCCAAAACCCTCCACTACTTCCTCACATCCACATATGACCTAAACCTAAAGTCAAACTCGCCCTCACCGATTCTTTCTATCCGCGCCACCGAGTTCGGATGTCTTAGCCAACGCCACAAACCCTAGGCAAATCGGTTTCACCGATAGGGATCTCGGTCTCACTTAGATGGGATTGTATTCTCTCTGCTTCCTTTCAGAATTTTCGGTCTCACCGAAGAGCGAATCGGACCCACCGAGATTACAATGTAAACTCTTTGTTTCCTTTGTAACGCTTTCGATCTCACCGAAGAGCAAATCGGTCCCACCGAAGTTTACTCGACCAACTCTCTCGTTAGCTAATTACCAAATTCGGTCTCACCGAAGTTTGTGTAATCGGTCTCACCGAGATTACGTTATGCCCTAACCCTAACCATATCGGTCCTACCGAGTTGCATATCAGTCCCAATCAAAACCCTAACGGTCACTAGGTTTACTAAATCGGTCCGACCGAGTTTGATGATTCGTCCCACCGAGTTTGGTAAATTGTGTGTAACGGTTAGATTTTGTGTGGAGGCTATATACCCCTCCACCTCCTCTTCATTCGTGGAGAGAGCCATCAGAACAAACCTACACTTCCAACTTACTAGTTCTGAGAGAGAACCACCTACTCATGTGTTGAGGCCAAGATATTCCATTCCAACCATATGAATCTTGATCTCTAGCCTTCCCCAAGTTGCTTTCCACTCAAATCTTCTTTCCACCAGATCCAAATCCTATGAGAGAGAGTTGAGTGTTGGGGAGACTATCATTTGAAGCACAAGAGCAAGGAGTTCATCATCAACACACCATTTGTTACTTCTTGAGAGTGGTGTCTCCTAGATTGGCTAGGTGTCACTTGGGAGCCTCCGACAAGATTGTGGAGTTGAACCAAGGAGTTTGTAAGGGCAAGGAGATCGCTTACTTCGTGAAGATCTACCGCTAGTGAGGCAAGTCCTTCGTGGACGACGGCCATGGTGGGATAGACAAGGTTGCTTCTTCGTGGACCCTTCGTGGGTGGAGCCTCCGTGGACTCACAAGCAACTGCTACTCCTACGTGGGTTGAAGTCTCCATCAACGTGATGTACAATAGCACCACCTATCGGAACCACGACAAAAACATCCGTGTTCCAATTGCATTTGAATTCTCCAAACCCTTCCTTTACATTATTGCAAGTTGCATGCTTTATTTTCCGCTGCCTATATACTCTTTGCATGCTTGCTTGAATTATGGAAGATTGCTTGAATTGTTCAAAGATAGCTAAAATCTGCCAAAGTCTAAAATTGGGAAAAGGCATAGCTTTTAATTGGTCAAGTAGTCTAATCACCCCCCCCCCCTCTAGACATACTTCAAGGTCCTACAATAATATAATAGCATGAATACTTATAAATTATAGATACGTTGGAGACGATCAAACACTTCTACGATAAAGACATTGTGTATGACCATCTTGATTCTCACTATAAAATCGCTATGGATGTACATGCATGATGTAAAACGTGACTCATCGTGACAAACACGAGCATAGTTTTCACTAGAGGCTTTCTCTCTAACACATAACATACGGTGGGTGAACAAATTACTATTGGGCAATTGATAAAA